>CAUDMG010000232.1:207500-215888 GCA_958450375.1 Homarus gammarus
CCCTCTCACCAGACGTCACGTTTCAGCTTTTCCGTGAGTGGAGGCGGCGGTGGACAGATTACTCCACGATCGTGGACCTTGATAGCATGCCTCTAAACAAACAGCTCATCCAACTGCGGATGTGTTTGTCGCTGGAGATCCAGAGAGTTTTGGAGCACACGTTGCAAGTGCCTCCCGATTCTACCTCTTCTTTAACGGATGTGCTCGACCTTTTACAGGAGCATGTTAAAGGTCGGAATAACGAGGCTTTGCGTCGCCACACCTTCACCAGCTGCAAGCAGGCTGAGAATGAATCCTTTAACGGCTTTTTTGTATGTTTAAAGAGTTTGTCGGAGGAGATCGACGTCTGCAAAGCGCACAGCCAGGAATGTGAGGAAGCCTGGATCAAGCACGGGATCTTGACAGGTTTCAGGCAAGAAGAGTTGGTGCAGCGACTCATCCCCCTGGACGCTTCCTCCACACTCCAGGTTGTAGTGACTGAATGTCGGTCATCCGAGGCCACCAAATCTGCCACCTCTGCCTTATGGGCTCCACCTGCTGTGAGAGCTATCTCACAGTACAAGAAGGGTAAGAAGGCGGCCAACAACGTGAAGGCTGCCGCACGTTCTTCCACGCCTCCATCCAGTGCTTCCTGTGGCAGCTGTGGAAAGCAGCATGGCCCCAAAACATGCCCGGCCGCCACGCACTGTGTCGTGGATGTGACCGTAAGGGCCACTGGTCTAGCACAGACAGGTGCCCTGCACGAGGCCACAAGTGTCAGGCCTGCAGTCGCTATGGACACTACGACAAGTGCTGCCACCAACCCAAGCCCAAAAGCCCAAGACGAGGAGGAAAGCAGCGCACTTTCCTCGGGGTGGTTCGCACGCAGCCCCCTTCAGATGGCCCACCTAGCCCCAAGCAGCAGCTGAGTCACATCAGGAGGGTGGAATCGACCACACACCCTAGGGCTACCCCTTCCCATACCATCCGCATCGCCGTCACACACGGTGATGTGTCGGGTCACCTTGAGGTGACACCGGCGCTGATGCTACGGTGATAGGCCTGAAGCACCTCCAGAAACTGGGCCTCACCAAACGCGACCTGGGACCACCGCCGCAGCTGCTGTACCACAATGCGGACGGTTCCCAGATGTCGGACTCTGTGGGCTCCTTTCAAGCGGAGATCACCTATGGCGACAGGTCGTGTCACGGATGGATGGACGTGCAGCCGACTCTCGCTACACCCTTGTTGCCGTGGGAGCACTGCAAGGAGTTAGGTGTGGTGCCCAGAGACTTTCCTGAGCAGATCCCAGCTGCTCAGTACACCGCCAGCAGGGTGCGTGAGTCAACGAGCGACGCGCCTGGCGCTGCGGCACAGAAATTCCCAGGACCCACGTCCACTCCTGCCCCGCCTCCACCCAAGTCACGGCTGCTTCCTCTTCATAGCGAGACGTCTCCTTCATCCGCAAGGGCCTACTTCCTGAAGGTAGTACTCGGAAGTTCCGGTGACGAAGGAGGCCCTACGGACCGCGCCAGTGAAGGCTATGGCGGGTCCGCCAGTTAGGATACACCTGCGGGAAGATGCGCAGCCGTTTGCCATACACACTCACCGGTTGATGCCTCTCGCCTTCAGGGATTCAGTCAAGAAGGAACTGGATTCCATGGTGGCCCAGGGTGTCATCATACCCGTTGGTGACGACCCGTCCCCTTGGTGCCACCCTCTAGTCGCTGTGGCTAAGACTAACAGTGGAGTGCGGATTACTACCGACTTGTCTAAGCTTAACAGCCCACCCTTCACCCACACGTTTTGCAGCTATACGGAGTGTGGACCCGAAGGTATGGCACTTTTCGACAATGGACGTCCTCTGTGGTTACTGGCAGATCCCACTGAAGAAGGAGGATCAGCCACTGACCACTTTCATCACGCCTTACGGACGCTTCCGCTACTGCCGTGGCCCTATGGGATTCGCTGCTATGGGGGACGCCTTCTGTCTCAGTGGTGACATGGCACTTCAAGGCGTGACCAGCTGCGTGAAGGTAGTGGATGACGTCCTCCTCTATGATGAGGACTACCTGACGCATCTTCGCCGCATCGACGAGATACTGACCAGGTGTAGGACGCACGGCTTCACTCTGAATGCCGAGAAGTTCGTTTTGGCCGCACCTGCAGTGTCGTTCTGCGGCTACCGACTCTCAAGGAATGGCATTGCTGTGGACCCGGAGAAAGTTCGCGCAATAGCGGACTTTGCAAAACCTGCCAACCTTACGGATCTCAGGTCTTTCATGGGCCTGGTGAAACAGCTGGCAGAATTTTCTCCTGACGTCTTCGCCGCTGCCAGGCCTCTCCGTCCTCTAATGAGCCCCAAGAGGACTTTCACGTGGACCCCTGACCACGACCTCGCCTTCCATAAGGTGAAGGAGGCCCTGTCAAGTCCACCTATCCTCGCTACTTTCGACCCATCACTCCACACCGTCCTCCAGACAGATGCCTCGCGCCTGTACGGGGTTGGTTACGTCCTTCTCCAGGATCACGGTGGAGGAAAGTACCGGCTCGTAGAGTGTGGCTCTCGCTTCCTCACCAATGCTGAGTCTCGCTACGCTACCATCGAGCTGGAGCTGCTGGCAGTGGTATTGGCCTTATCGAAGTGCAAGTTTTACTTGATTGGCCTACAGCACTTCGACCTCACCACAGGCCCTTGGTCGCCATTCTTAACCACTATTCGCTGGACGCCATCGAGAGTCCCCGCCTCCAGCGCCTGAAGGAGAAGATTTTGGCCTTCACCTTCACCGTGTCTTGGCGCGCAGGTAAGGAGTTGTGCAGCCCGGATGCCCTCTCCCGCTCCCCAGTCAGCCGCCCGACACCTGAAGACGAGATGCTCAGCACCGAGGCCGGTTTCTCCGTCAGCAACATCGTCCCTCTGCAGGCCGTACAGTCCCTCGCCAGCACCCAGGCCTCAGTGCCGCCACCCGACAGCGATCTAGCCCTCGAGGAACTACGGATCACGGCACGCGACGACCCCTCCTACACTCAGCTCTTGGAGAGTGTGAGGACTGGGTTCCCTCGCGACCGTTTTGACCTCCACAACGCCATACGCCCGTATTGGAAGACACGTGAGGACCTCTACGCAGATGAGGACCTCGTCCTGCACGGTACCCGTGTGGTCGTCCCTGCAGCTCTCCGTCGTCGCGTTCTGGCCCGCTTACACGACAGCCATCGTGGAGCAGAGGCCACCAAGCGCCGCGCAAGGCAGGTTGTGTACTGGCCCGGCATTGACGCGGATATCGTCAATACAGTCCGTGCCTGTGAGCCGTGCCAGATCATGCAGCCCAGTCAACAGCAGGAGCCCCTCTTGTGCAACGACGAACCCACCAGGCCCTTCGAGTCAGTGTCGGCTGATTTCTTCAGCAAAGCTGGGAAACATTTCCTAGTTGCCGCCGACCGACTCTCTGGCTGGCCTGTGGTGGTAATCTGTAGCTCGGACACGACGTCCGCGGCCACCATTCGCCACTTCCGGCACCTCTTTCGTGACCTGGGCGTCGCCGTACGTCTGCGGACGGACGGTGGGCCACAGTTCACCAGCCGGGACTTCACAGGATTCCTGGAGCGTTGGGGAGTCCGCCAATTCGTGTCAACACCCCACTACCCACAGTCAAATGGCCATGCTGAGGCTGTGATCAAGACAGTCAAGCACCTCATCCTCAAGGTGGCCCCTTCAGGCAACATAGACTGTGAGGCGTTTGACACAGGACTCCTGGAGTTACGTAATACTCCCACCCACACAGGACGCTACCCTGCCCAGATCCTGTATGGTCACCCTCTCCGCTCTTGCTTTCCTTCACACACAAGGCCTTTGCGAAGGAGTGGCAGACCAGAGCCGAGAGCTGCGACCGCCGTGCCGCTACAAGTGCCCAGGACGCCAAGGCTCGGTATGATGACCGTGCCCACCCTTTTCAGCCGCTGGAGATTGGTGCCCTTGTCCGCGACCAGGACCCAACGACGACACGTTGGGACAAGGTGGGCCATAGTATTGGGCGTCGGCCGATCGCGTGACTACAAGGTCAGGATGCCGAGCGGCCGCGTCTGGTGGAGGAACCGCCGCTTCCTCCAGCCAGTCCCACCCCCTGCTGCTGGCCCCCTGACTGAGGACGAGTCCCCTACACCTGACGAGGATCCGCCCCACAGTGCACCTCGACGCTCGGAGCGACTTAGGACTAAGAAGTCCGCTCAAGACAAAGATTATGAGCGTGAGGGGGGGGGGGGGGAGGGAGATGTAGGTTATGTATCTAAGCTACTGTGCCGAGTAGCAACCTTGTATATAAACTACTGTGCCGAGTAGCATCTATGTATGTAATTATGTGGCAACAATGCACGTGTTATGTGGCAACATTGCCCCGAGGCTGCCATATGGCAATGCAGCCTCAGTCTGACTCTGTGGGTCGTGCATGGCACTTCATAAGCAAGCTGCTCACTACTTGTATCTCTCCTTTCCGTTAATAAATGGACTTCAGTGTTACCCGGTGTTTCCCTACCCATCACTGCCTTCTTCAGGGAACACTTGGAACCTTCAAAAGTGAGAGTGAAGATCTCTGGAACCCCGACCCAGGGGTCTCGGATAGGGCTAAAAAGGCTATTGAGCGACCTAAGGTTTCCTCATCCTCACAGAAACAGATGAAGATGCTGATAAACTACTTAAGTCTAGTGCCATGGACAAAATGAAAGCTAACGGTTTCGAGGTCAATGTCCCACGGGAATACGGCGCCAAGCTCACCCTTGTTTGTAAGAAGTTAGACTAAGATGTAGTGGAAAATAACGCAGAAGAAATAAGAGATGAAATAGAAAAGCAAAACAATGTCAAGGTTGTGGAGGTGCATCCTATTTATGTCCATAATATAATCAAGGTTCGCTTTGCAGACACAACGGATGCAAAAAGAATGAAGGAGAAGGAGCTCTGTGCATATGGCACTTCCACCTCATAACACCAAATAGAATATGAAAAGTATACGCCCATCCAACAATGTATGAAGTGCTATAAATACAATGACCACATGACCAAGAACTGCCCCCTGCAAGGGGTCATATGCTCTGAGTGTTCATCTCATCAGTACTTCTACAAAGACTGCCGTAGCACCATAAAAAAGTGTGTCGTCTGCGAGGGTGGCCACAGGACCTTATCTGCCACCTGCCTAGTTAGGAAACAGGTAACTCAAGAAACAGAGAAGAAAATGACCGAAATGATCAAATAAAAAGAAACAGGGAAATTTCTAACACCATAGAAAGGACCACTCAATCAACGATCATGGCTTACAGCCAAACCCTAAAAGACGCTCTGAAAAACTCAAGCAGACTCCCAAAAACTCAACTATGTCAACGAGACCATGGAAGTCCTGCAATCAGAGATAAGAACCATCAAGGACTCATTAAAACAGGCAGTAACTAAGTCACTAAGCGCCATGAGGGATGCGGTGGCGTAGAGCATCAGGAGCGTCTCCTCTCCACAGCTGGACGAGTCCAAAGCCACCACTATATATTTGTCTTACCTGCATGCCCATCACATGAACATGGTTCATCCAGGTTCATTTTCGAAACAATTCAACGAGACACTAACCAGGAACAACATTGCACGTGTTGAAATAAGTTACAAAGTCCCTTCAAAAGAAATCCTGGAGGCAGTAAACCACTCAACGACTTATCGGCGACCTCAACCCACGCCAGAAATAGATCATGACCTTCCTGACTTAGGCAAAAGTCGGTATAGCCGTAGCCCCGACGTGGCCAGTCAGTCCACCTGGGATCACAGCTCCAGTGACCCGAATACACGTACTCCCAGCGACGACAATGACCGTCGAACTGCAACCACAGTCAGTGGTTGCAACCAGATGATGGCGACTTACTCCACAGAGGAACAAGATCCTCGAGCTGCAGCGTCAGTAGATTACTTCGACACGCAGGTCAAGAACCTGAACACCTTCCTGTACACAGATTTCCGAAGGTTCTGCTAAGAAATTCCATCCCCCTAGAAATGGCAGAAGCCGAGCAAACACTTCAAGCGACGCCCCAAGCTACAGTCTCCGAAATGGCAGTCGTCGTTAGCAGGATAAAAATTGTCCAACATAATGGCACAATGTACCTACCTCCCAAACGTCCTTACTTACCAAAACAAGACCTTAACCAGTTGCTACGCCACAGAAAACCAACATACATCATAGGGGACTTAAATGCGCGCCAAGCCAAGCTCGGACACGGTAATGAGAACAACGTCGGTATGGCAGTGTGTGAGAACATCAGAAGGGGTAAACTACAATACCTCGGGCCAGATTTCCTGACATTGATGAGACGTGCCAGTGCCACAACACCCGACATAATCTTCTCTAACAACGAGGCCGTCCTGAACAGGCACGTTACCGCCGGACCCATCAGTACCAGCGATTACCTTCCAGTCGTCGTGACGCTCTCATCCATTCCCATTATGATCCCCGCCAACATCAGATCAGACCTCAAACGGGCAGACTGGGACTCCTTCAGGGAGTCTCTCAGTCTCAAGCAGGGGAGAAACCTGGAAGAAGCCAGCCCCAATCATATCGACGACGCGGCCGAACAATGGTATACGGATGTGAAGACGGAGATGGACAACATCATCCCGACCACCACTCACAGTCACCAGCTGAGGCAACTCAGTGTCCAGCACGATCGCGTGAGACAGCTAGCCAGTATCCACGGGTGGACGCAAGAGCTGAGAGACCGGTACCGAGAGCTACAGACGGACATCCAGCACGAGAGCAAACGTCTACATGAACAAAAGTGGGCCGCCTTGGTGTGGGAGGCAGCCAACAATTACCGCGATCCTGCTGCATTCTGGAAAGGGATCAAGCGACTGATGGGTTTCACCTCTAGCACCGTACCATACCTGCTCGACCACCTACTGGAAGCTACCTGACGGAGCGCCTAGTACCTGCAGATGTGTCAGCCATCATAAAAGGGTTTAAAAACAAATCACCTGGGTAAAGGCACATTAACAAGAAGATCCTGGCCCAACTCCCCGACAACATGATAGAGAGGCTTGCTCATATATGCAACGCCTGCCTCGCTTCTGGATACTTCCCTAAGATGTTCAAAATCGCCGTTATTTGCCTCATACCAAAAGCAGGGAAATCTCCAAGCAAAGTCGAAAACTTTCGACCAATATCGCTGCTAGATGTACCTGCCAAAATCTTCGAAAAAATAGTAAGCAAGCGGTTGCGGATGTATCTGGAGGACGAAGATGTGCATAATCCCCGCCAGTTCGGCTTCCGCCAATAGCGAGGCACATCCACCGCCATAGCCCAGGCCTGCGAGCAGATCCCCATTGCCATGACTGGCCGCCTGCAGTGCAACATAGTACTGAGGGACGTCAGCAAGGCGTTTGACAAAGTTTGGCACGCAGGGCTACAGTATAAGATCATACAACTGGAGCTACCCAAAAACCTGACGCGCCTGCTGTGCAACTTCATTACGGACCGCAGAGCCAAAATCAAGATGCAAGAACATTTTGGAGAAGAATTCTCACTCTCGAGCGGCGTGCCTCAGGGCTCTTGTCTCTCACCAACCCTTTACACGGCTGACCTGCCACCCCAATCGTCGGCAGCGAGTATGTCATGTATGCCGACGATGTAACACAGATCGTCACCTGCCCAGGAAGGTTCACGACAAGGATGGCGCGACTCACTGCTTGGGCAATAGAGGGTATCTCGAAGTATGAAAATGAATCGAAAATAAAAACTAACAAAACGAAATTAGAGGTCATACCCATAGCCAAATTCAAGCCAGCGCCATTGATGATCGACGACTAAGAGAATGAGTACTCTAAGCAAGGCAGGATGCTCGGCCTCACCATCTCTAGGACAGGTATCATTTCCCACGTGAAGGACAGACTAAATAAAGCCAAAGTCGCTGCAGCCAAATTAAAACGTTTTAAACTGATGCCTGAGAAGATACAAGTTCACCTGTACAAGGCGCTGGTGAGGCCTGTGTTGGAGTACCCACATATACCACTCGTCACACTCGGGAAGACTAGACTACAACAACTACAGAGCTTCCAAAACAAGTGTTTGAGGTCAGCCAGTGGCCAAGCGCCACCCTACCAGGAGACAGTGGAAACCATCCACCTAAGAAATAAAACAGAGGCCCTCAACATCAGGTTCCATCGCCTAGGGAAGAAGGTTTGGGACAAGCTCCTGGACGACCCTCACAGCCCAGACCACCTACACGGGGAAGACATCAACGGAGGGCGACCCCACGCCTGGTAGCCCCGGAGTCTGCCCGCACTACAACAACCCAACCCGCGACCCATCTATGTCCGCCACAGTGATCCACCTTAGATTAAAACTTACATGATATAAGTTCACATTTAACAAGTCACAATCTAGTGAGTCC
>CAUDMG010000234.1:0-125000 GCA_958450375.1 Homarus gammarus
AATGAGTGGCGGCAATCTCCTTATGGGCGATTAACGTCGGCAGGGGAGCCATAAGAATGAGTGGCGGCAATCGCATTACGGGCGATTAACGGCGGCAGGGGGGCCATAAGAATGAGTGCCGGCAATCGCCTTACGGGCGATTAACGGCGGCAGGGAGGCGATAAGAATGAATGGCGGCAATCGCCTTACGGGCGATTGCCGCCACTCATTCTTATCGCCCCCCTACCGCCGTTAATCGCTCATAAGGCGATTGCCGCCACTCATTCTTATCGCCTCCCTGCCGCCGTTAATCGCCCATAAGGCGATTGCCGCCACTCATTCTTATCGCCCCCCTGCCGCCATTAATCGCCCGTAAGGCGATTGCCGCCACTCATTCTTATCGCCCCCCTGCTGCCGGTAAATACCCGTAAGGCGATTGCCACCACTCATTCTTATCGCCCCCCTGCCGCCGTTAATCGCCCATAAGGAGATTGCCGCCACTCATTCTTATCGCCTCCCTGCCGCCGTTAATCGCCCGGAATGCGATTGCCGCCACTCATTCTTATCGCCTCCCTGCCGCCATTAATCGCCCGTAAGGCGATTGCCGCCACTTATTCTTATCGCCCCCTTGCCGCCATTAATCGCCCGTAAGGCAATTGCTGCCACTCATTCTTATCGCCCCCCTGCCGCCATTAATCGCCCGTAACGCAATTGCCGCCACTCATTCTTATGGCCCCCCTGCCGCCGTTAATCGCCCATAAGGAGATTGCCGCCACTCATTCTTATCGCCTCCCTGCCGCCGTTAATCGCCCGGAATGCGATTGCCGCCACTCATTCTTATCGCCTCCCTGCCGCCATTAATCGCCCGTAAGGCGATTGCCGCCACTCATTCTTATCGCCCCCCTACCGCCGTTAATCGCCCATAAGGCGATTGCCGCCACTCATTCTTATCGCCTCCCTGCCGCCGTTAATCGCCCATAAGGCGATTACCGCCACTCATTCTTATCGCACCCCTGCCGCCGTTAATCGCCCGTAAGGCGATTGCCGCCACTCATTCTTATTGCCCCCCTGCCGCCGTTATTCGCCCGTAAGGCGATTGCCGCCACTCATTCTTATCGCCCCCCTGTCGCCGTTAATCGCCCGTAAGGCGATTGCCGGCACTCATTCTTATGGCCCTCCTACCACCGTTAATCGCCCGTAACGCAATTGCCGCCACTCATTCTTATCGCCCCCCTGTCGCCGTTAATCGCCCGTAAGGCGACTGCCGCCACTTATTCTTATCGCCCCCTTGCCGCCATTAATCGCCCGTAAGGCAATTGCTGCCACTCATTCTTATCGCCCCCCTGCCGCCATTAATCGCCCGTAACGCAATTGCCGCCACTCATTCTTATGGCCCCCCTGCCGCCGTTAATCGCCCGTAAGGCGATTGCCGCCACTCATTCTTATCGCCTCCCTGCCGCCGTTAATCGCCCGTAAGGCGATTGCCGCCACTCATTCTTATCGCCCCCCTGCCGCCGTTAATCGCCCGTAAGGCGATTGCCGCCACTCATTCTTATCGCCCCCCTGCCGCCGTTAATCGCCCATAAGGCGATTGCCGCCACTCATTCTTATCGCCCCCCTGTCGCCGTTAATCGCCCGTAAGGCGATTGCCGCCACTCATTCTTATCGCCCCCCTGTCGCCGTTAATCGCCCGTAACGCAATTGCCGCCACTCATTCTTATCGCCCCCCTGCCGCCGTTAATCGCCCGTAAGGCGACTGCCGCCACTCATTCTTATCGCCCCCCTGCCGCCGTTAATCGCCCATAAGGCGATTGCCGCCACTCATTCTTATCGCCCCCCTGTCGCCGTTAATCGCCCGTAAGGCGATTGCCGCCACTCATTCTTATCGCCTCCCTGCCGTCGTTAATATCCCGTAAGGCGATTGCCGCCACTCATTCTTATCGCCCCCCTGCCGCCGTTAATCGCCCGTAAGGCGATTTCCGCCACTCATTCTTATCGCCCCCCCTACCGCCGTTAATCGCCCGTAAGGCGATTGCCGCCACTCATTCTTATCGCCTCCCTGCCACCGTTAATCGCCCGTAAGGCGATTGCCGCCACTCATTCGTATCGCCCCCCTGCCGCCATTAATTGCCCGTAAGTTGATTGCCGCCACTCATTCTTATCGCCCCCCTGCCGCCGTTAATCGCACGTAAGGCGATTGCCGCCACTCATTCTCATCGCCCCTCTACCGCCGTTAATTGCCCGTAAGGCGATTGCCGCCACTCATTCTTATGGCCCCCCTGCCGCCGTTAATCGCCCGTAAGGGGATTGCCGCCACTCATTCTTATCGCCTCCCTGCCGCCGTTAATTGCCCGTAAAGCGATTGCCGCCACTATTTCTTATCGCCCCCCTACCGCCGTTAATCGCCCATAAGGAGATTGCCGCCACTCATTCTTATCGCCTCCCTGCCGCCATTAATCGCCCGTAAGGCGATTGCCGCCACTCATTCTTATCGCCCCCCTGCCGCCGTTAATCGCCCATAACTGGATTGCCGCCACCCATTCTTATCGCCCCCCTGCCGCCATTAATCGCCCGTAAGGCGATTGCCGCCACTCATTCTTATCGCCCCCCTGCTGCCGGTAATTACCCGTAAGGCGATTGCCACCACTCATTCTTATCGCCCCCCTACCGCCGTTAATCGCCCATAAGGCGATTGCCGCCACTCATTCTTATCGCCTCCCTGCCGCCGTTAATCGCCCGTAAGGCGATTACCGCCACTCATTCTTATCGCACCCCTGCCGCCGTTAATCGCCCATAAGGCGATTGCCGCCACTCATTCTTATCGCCTCCCTGCCGCCGTTAATCGCCCGTAAGGCGATTGCCGCCACTCATTCTTATTGCCCCCTGCCGCCGTTAATTGCCCGTAAGGCGATTGCCGCCACTCATTCTTATCGCCCCCCTGCCGCCGTTAATCGCCCGTAATGCGATTGCCGCCACTCATTCTTATCGCCTCCCTGCCGCCGTTAATCGCCCGTAAGGCTATTGCCGCCACTCATTCTTATCGCCCCCCTGCCGCCGTTAATCGCCTGTAAGGCGATTGCCGCCACTCATTCTTATCGCCCCCCTACTGCCGTTAATCGCCCATAAGGCGATTGCCGCCACTCATTCTTATCGCCTCCCTGCCGCCGTTAATCGCCCATAAGGCGATTGCCGCCACTCATTCTTATCGCCGCCCTGCAGCCGTTAATCGCCTGTAAGGCGATTGCCGCCAATCATTCTTATCGCCGCCCTACAGCCGTTAATCGCCCGTAAGGCGATTACCACCACTCATTCTTATTGCCCCCCTGCCGCCGTTAATCGCCAGTAAGGCGATCACCGCCACTCATTCTTATCGCACCCCTGCCGCCGTTAATCGCCCGTAAAGCGATTGCCGCCACTCATTCTTATCGCCTCCCTGCCGCCGTTAATCGCCCTTAAGGCGATTGCCGCCACTCATTCTTATCGCCCCCCTGCCGCCGTTAATCGCCTGTTAGGCGATTGCCGCCACTCATTCTTATCGCCTCCCTGCCGTCGTTAATATCCCGTAAGGCGATTGCCGCCACTCATTCTTATCGCCCCCCTGCCGCCGTTAATCGCCCGTAAGGCGATTGCCGGCACTCATTCTTATGGCCCCCCTACCACCGTTAATCGCCCGTAAGGCGATTGCCGCCACTCATTCGTATCGCCCCCCTGCCGCCATTAATTGCCCGTAAGTTGATTGCCGCCACTCATTCTTATCGCCCCCCTGCCGCCGTTAATCGCACGTAAGGCGATTGCCGCCACTCATTCTCATCGCCCCTCTACCGCCGTTAATTGCCCGTAAGGCGATTGCCGCCACTCATTCTTATGGCCCCCCTGCCGCCGTTAATCGCCCGTAAGGGGATTGCCGCCACTCATTCTTATCGCCTCCCTGCCGCCGTTAATTGCCCGTAAAGCGATTGCCGCCACTATTTCTTATCGCCCCCCTACCGCCGTTAATCGCCCATAAGGAGATTGCCGCCACTCATTCTTATCGCCTCCCTGCCGCCATTAATCGCCCGTAAGGCGATTGCCGCCACTCATTCTTATCGCCCCCCTGCCGCCGTTAATCGCCCATAACTGGATTGCCGCCACCCATTCTTATCGCCCCCCTGCCGCCATTAATCGCTCGTAAGGCGATTGCCGCCACTCATTCTTATCGCCCCCCTGCTGCCGGTAATTACCCGTAAGGCGATTGCCACCACTCATTCTTATCGCCCCCCTACCGCCGTTAATCGCCCATAAGGCGATTGCCGCCACTCATTCTTATCGCCTCCCTGCCGCCGTTAATCGCCCGTAAGGCGATTGCCGCCACTCATTCTTATCGCACCCCTGCCGCCGTTAATCGCCCGTAAGGCGATTGCCGCCACTCATTCACAGGGACGACGGCTATGCCTTCACAGGACATCAACTTCTCGGCTCCAGTCACAGACACAACAGCTATACATTCACAGGACACCTTCTTCTCAGCTCCATACACCCCAGTCACTGGGACGACGGCTATACGTTCACAGGACATCTTCTCGGCTCCTTACAGCAACTTCGCCCCATCGCTTCAATCTGAAATCGAGAAAACACAACAATGGAGGTCAACTCATAATGGCCTTTTCTATCAAATACATTATACCTACAAGGCGGTGCACCCGTCTGCTTCGTCGCAATCCCGGCCTTTCGTCATGCTGCGTCCCACTCGGGAAACTCTTCGTGGTGCTCTTCTTGTACTACCTACAATATACACTTCACGGCCACACTTCTAGGCAAAGTATCATTTCCCATTGCTCAAATAATTCACCCACAAAAACACTATCTCTTGCTCTGCCGCAACCGCCACGGTCATTCCCCGCTCCGTCGTCGACGTGCCGCTTCCTTTCTTCGCAGCGCGTCCTCTTCGTAACCGCCGCGGTAAATGCCCAATACTTGGTCCTCTCCTTCCTTACTCTTACCACGAGGAACATACCCTACACCACTCTTTCCAATGCTCCACTGAAAAAAAAAAACATCCATAATAAACACCATTCCAAAAAAGTTCAACCATCCACTCTACTTCACGATCAACAACTCTCTTATGCCTACAACAACAACTCAAACTCTTTTAGGCATGTCTACCAAAACCAAATAAATTCCTTTTAAACCGCTACAAATGCCAACTTCTTACCAATATACACATACTCTACTACAAACCATTCACCAAGGCTAGTACCAATCATTACACAGCCTCCAGTGTGTAACAACAATACTAGCCTGCTACCAACTAACTTCTATGCAATTACAATACATATCCACAACAAATTCACCTTCCCGCCCCTACACTTGCAAACCTTTCATCTTACCCAAATTCAAACAAACGCTTCCTCTTTAACACAAACAATCGCCTCCTTACCCTTTCCCTTCCATCTCCATCGCTGAGTAACCACTACCTCTTCCACCAACACTGCAGCTTACCATTATCAAACTCCAATCGGCCTCAAAAACACAAAACAAATCAACACATTATTTCACGCCCTATATAAACAACTTTACTCTTCACCAAATTTCAATTACATCATTATTACTTTCCATATCTCACTCATTCTTAAACTACACAACTAAACCTATCTATCTAACCTGCAAAACTCAACAAAAACAAATAAACTTCTCACCATTTTTACCTTTACAACAAATTCAATTACTTTAACACACAACAAATAATACCTTTCTTCACAACACTTCATATTACTCTACTTCTTTTTTCCTATCACCTCTTAACTTTAAAACACAAACTCAACTTACCCATCAGTAGTCCAATTAGTCAATACCTGCACTTCCACCTCCACAACCTGAAAACAAAAATTATTTTATTAGCAAAAACACACTTCAACTCCATATTCTTATCCATAAACAACTTAACTCATTTCCTATTGCACCAACTAGACAATGGGTACTGCTACCCGAAAAAGCTCTTATACCAAAACTTTTCACCAACAACAAACTTTACCTACAACTTTCAAATACAATAACAACTCCCCTTCAAATAATACAATAAAAAATCTAACATCACCGTATCGAGTGTCGACGTGTGGTGGCTGTGGCTACGCAGTTGTAGGGGACACGTCCACTACAATACTCCCCCTTCCCTCCAGGCGGTGTAGGAGACTTGTTGTTTGTCGAGTTGCTTAGCACATGTGAGGCAGACCGGGCGGGGCATGCCTCACGTGAGACAACGGCGATGGCGTGATGAGCCAGTCGCTGAAGTACAACTGTCTAAATACACACTATCTGTGGGAGAAAGGAGAAAAAGGGTGTGTGGAGGCGATGAATGTTGTGCTTCCCTCACGACAGGTACAGGGTCGTCAGATGCGCCTGCTGGGGTGTGTGTGGGCCTGGGTCAGGAGCAGAGGCTGCGTCAGCAGAAGCGGATTAGGGCTCGTGACAGCAGCTGGGTCCACGACAGCAACAGGGTGCAGGACATTAGCAGGGAGTACCTGAGGGAGAAAAGAGGGGGTGTGGAGGCGATGGATGTTGTGCGCTTCCCTCACGGCAGGTACCGAGTCGTCCTCCGATGCACCTGCTGGGGTGTATGGACCTGGGTCAGCTTCTGAGGCACAACGGGTGTGCTGGGGTCATAGGATGTGATGCTTGGGGCAAGAAGAGGAGCCGGTGTCTGCTTCAAGACTGGGAGCATGATCAGTGTCTCCTGTGCGAGTGCTAATCTCCGGGAGTCACCATTGTAGGAGTATCGAGATATTAATGTTGACTAGCACTCAGGATGGAAGGAAACTCTTATGTGGTGCTAGGCAACCGTACCATCTGGGGACAGCTCTCACTTGGTTGCTAGGAGACGGCACGTCGGAATGCGTGGAGGTGCCGTGTGGTGGCTGTGGCTACGCAGTTGTAGGCAATTGTGTTGAGACGTCCACTACACGCTCCTCTCCACAATTCCTCCACCACCAACATGAAAAAATAAACATACGTCAATGTTACAAATACTCTACTACACACATTAAAACAAAGTATAGCTACAACTTCAATAAACAATACTTAAACCTTTAATGGCTCTCATTCAGTAGACCGTTAATGTCCCTCTCCATTATCACGCACCAATCACGTCTTCTGGACTGCAACAACTCCTGTAGAAAACAATTACCACATCAATAACGACAACCAAAGTCCCTCTTCATGCCAACCAGTTAACAGTGTACATTACCTTTTAGCACATGCTGCACAGGGCGACTGGTTACAACACTTGGCTCCTTTCCAACATCGGCTTCTCCCCCACCTCTGCCTGGCGACCATACTTCCTCTTGGTTAGTCGATACAGTCAACACAAATCTGTATTCTACTCTACCATTTTTTCGATTACTCATTACCACACTTTTTTTGGACACGGGGGCAGAGGGGCATCCCCCCCCCCTTATTCAAGTGCAAGGTCAAGGGCACAAGCGCCTACACCGCCCAACTAGGCAGCATGCCAATTTTGTGCTTGCCTAAAGGGTCATACCATATTTTGTCAAGGGCGTACAACCCTCCAGTCTTTGAAATTTGGTCAGCTAGCTCCGACCACTTCCCCCAAATACGAATTCGCAACTTTCGATTTACAAAGGGTACCTACTTTACTGCTAGGTCAACAGGGACCGAGGGGGTCTAGGAAGTGTGTCCAACCCACTTTCCACCAGCCCGGGAATCGAACCCAAGACGTCTCGCTTGCGAGGCGAGAGCGGTACCGCACTACCGCCGGCGCCCCCACTTCGACTGTGACCCCTTGTGAGGCGGGCCTCAGTCACCTACGGGTAGGGTTCCTCGACTAAGTAGTGCCCTTTCACAGGTTTATACACCTCACTTAAGTCTCCCCTTGCCCGTCTACTATAAACTAGGCACCTTTGGCTGCACTAGGGAACCGACACCAACCTGAAAAAAGGTCACTCGTTACCCATTTATCAAAACTTCCTCACTACCTATACTATATAATAAACTCAATTTATCAAAACTCATTTACATTTCCTTTAATCTACAGCCGAGGCACAAAATTCAACATTTTAAACTTAACATTACCAAACTCAAGCCACAATCATTGATTTTAATGTCAACTTTTAACCTTTCTATTGCTCTACGGCACAAGACCACAAATCTAGTTCAATTTTCACAACTATTTTACAAACTTCAACGTCACTTACCCATCACTATTCCCCTAGTCTACCTCAAAACATACCGGCTCCTTCCACCTCCAACAACCTGAAAACAATTATTTAGTACACAACCTATAAAACTTGCACTAATTCTCAATACAAATATATTACCCATGAACCACTTATCAATTTTCTTATTACAGCTACCACTTCTTAGTCAAAAACAACTACACCTTCCATTTTAAATACTGTACCATATTGACGATTTCCTCACCGCAAGTGTACACCCGCTAGCCACCACCTAAAAACTTAGGCCACGTTCTCTTTATTCCACAGTATAAGCCTTCCGTACACCTACAATAAAAGGCATCAAGATTCAGCTTTCGATCACTTTCTCAAAACCCATCTAACAGTAACCAAATTTAACTGCTATTTTGACGTTATATTACCTTCTATGGCAACAAATCAAATAGGACTTTCCGACAGCAATCAATGTCAAATTAAAATGAATTCACATATACCATAATAAAGATTTTCAGACAACAGTACTTACCACTCAACTTGAACATTTCCAAGAAGCGAGTCAAAATTACCGAAACAAAAGCACATACACAATAACAATTAAGAACACTCTAGTCTGCGTATGAAACTAACATATCAACCATAACAGACGGCACACTACCACCTTACCTCGCCTCTATCTACGACAACAAAATACGACCATAAACACACACAACCGAGAGTGTAGTACCATTATATAGCCTCCAGTATATAACAGCACAAACACAACACCCATTCAAAAATTTCATTCACCTAAACTCTGGGTCTACCTCTCTGCCGGTCACGTCTCTGCAAAATTCAACCTTTCCCACGCTAGTTGGCTCCAACTTAACGCTCATGCGGAAGCCCACTGCGGCTTGCTTGCGGTCGCTAATATTTGAAAATAAACTATACAAAATCTTAAAAAAAAAAAACACGGTTACGAACCCCTCCACCCATATCGATATTGTTATTCATGTCAAACCCCTATCTTTACCTCGCTAAATAAACTCTCAACATACTATAGTCACTTACCTGCCCTCACCCCTCGTTTACCAAAGGGTCGCTGTCGGGAGATTTATTTTTTTTTCCACTTCTCCGGTTGATGGGATCACTATATGCACAACACCTCCAATCTTCTACTATACGCATCAAAACACACACACTCCAGTATGGTTTACTACTTAACACAAATGCTGCATCTTTTTTCCTTATCACTCATTTTCACGATTCCACTACGATCACTATGAACTGTCCAAGCTCAATGTACACATATATGCTGCATCTTTTATTTTTCTTCTCACTCATTTTCAAGATCCACCACGAACACTTATCACTATGAACTGTCCAAGCTCAAAGCACACAAATGCTGCAGCTTTCTTTTCTTTTCACCCATTTTCAAGATTCCACCACCATCACTTAAAACTGCACTGAAGTTCGCATCCACACAACTTCAGGTCGAGAGAATATTTCAATAATGAACTTGCTACACAATCTTCATGCTCAGGAATTCACTGTCCATCACTCATCAACGAAATGAAAACACGATTTCTTGCAAAGACACAATATAATCCGCCAATTTCACAAATAACACTATTAACACTTCAACTTTTTCAAACACTTAGCACGATACACACTTAAAGGATTTTATTTCAATTAAACTACCGTATTCAACTTGAATATTCTGTACTCCGAGTACTTGAATTATGAACACCTTCAAAAGCCCCCAAGTTAACCACAGACGGAAGTCTTAAATATGTTTCACAGGCCTCAAGTCAAATACATCCATGACTTGTGTTAAAAACCACAGAAAAATGTTTAAAAAACCATTTCAAATACACAACACTAACAGCCGAACGAACAAATGTCTAAACACTAATTTATATACTAAACTTTTCTTTTCCACAAACTACACTTTGTTATGTCGGTATACACGAGTTCTAACACCTGACACAAGGATCGGATTGTAACTGATCCATCCTTGCCGGTTCGACCTTTAAATACCCCACCTTGCCGCCGACTCGCTGCTGAACTGTCAAATTATTTGCTCACTGCTCATTGAATCCGCTCATTCGAATAACTTCAAATTTTCAGCATTTTATTCTTCACCTTGGCGTCAAAGTACAAGGACACATTAAAAAAAAATCTGGTGTCATCTTCAACATTATTCAAACAAACTCCAACAAAGTCCATTTCATGAAATATAGCCAAAGTTTCACAGCTCAAAACTGCCAGATTCGTGCTTTCCGGGACCCCGAACTTTTTCTCCGGTAAACACAGTCACAACCAAACGAGGGGATTAGCCCAGATAAACTGCTCTTGGGTATTTGCACCATACACATAGGTGGACCACACAATTTGTGATAAGCTAACGAACCAAAAACTTATGATAGCAACTCACAGCCTACGGTGGCAGTATAAAGTTTCCTTCCAAGATGGAAATAACAAGATACCCTATAGTCAGTCACTCACATCTCCATTCCTTGGTGGGAACTATCAACGGTGAATTTAATAAAGTCACGACCCGAGTTATGTTTTCCCATTTCCGTCAAATACTTTACGTACAGTATATATTTATAAATTAATTATAACAATGTAAAACAAAAATATCGTGCTAACATTCTATACTATGCCATGTTACGTGTACTAATCCACATGCTACTAAATGCTATATAATAATTCCTTGACATAAATGTACGCTATATTATCAGGTACCACATTTACTCTCCAAGGTAGGCCTACTGTAGTACGCGTGAGGTGAGACCTGACCCAATAAATCATTGTCTAATTATTATAGTAAATATCTCTCTAACCATTGCTATGTCAACTAGAAACTGGTCTATGTAAGCCATACCCCATGTAACTGACGAGTATATTGTATTCATCCAAAGACGACAAACAGCACTTACCACCAGTGCCGGATTTATTAGACCTGTGGAGGCCCCCCTCATTATAACTACCCCAACAGGGTGGGGTGGCGAGTGAAGCCAACCTAAACATCTGGGAGTTCCAGAATTCTAAATATCATATTATTACCAACACAAACAACAGCATTCATTAAAAATAGACGGTTCATAGGAAAACCAGCTAGTCGTGAATTTCAACGAGTAGCTAGCCTAATTTCTATCACGTGATAAGCATGAATTTTAAAGATTGAAAATAAATTAAACCAAATAAATACAATATTGTAATATGTGGAGGCCCCTGGGCAACTGCCCACTTTGCCCACTCTTCAATCCGGCCCTGCTCACGACTCTACTCTACTTTGTTGTAACGTGTAGGTTTTCTTTTCCATTATTGTAACATATGTCTGTCTTTGGTTAATTTTAGTGTTTCTGCTGTATGGTCAATTTCAAGGAAAGGTTAATATTAACTCCGTGGTTTGTTGTTCATCGTTTTTCTCTCTTTCTGATCTTATTTTATTCGTCATATTAACTTCTTTAGGCTATTGTATTTAAGTATAAGACTTTTTTAATATTACAATAGTACTATTAAACAATGTCTCAGACTTAAAGTGAGGCCAATATTGCTGTTGTAATATATTCATAATTTCTATCTAAGATAAGTAAAACACTGAATACGATTTCATATTTTCCATTCACGTTTTACACTACTTTCGTGTCACAATAAAGTTTCAATCGTTTACTCGTCATCAAACAACCAAACCTGCCGGCGTTTCGCTCCGGCATGGTGTCACTTTGACGTCATAACAAGGGAATATTCCCATTGGCTACAACTTAACCTAAAACAGCTTGTGATTGGTCAGGGAGTGTGGGCCGCCTGTATATAAAGCCTGGTACACGGAGATGAACACAGATCCCGGCCGAAATAGCCTAACGACGAAGAGGCCAGTAATCTCCAACAACTTTGACATGAACACTGGTACGCGACGACGCTATAACATCTGCTGTACAGTAGTGTAAGTGTATCTTCAAATATTTGGCTTGTAAATTTTTTGTTGGTGATTGGGAAGCTATTGTTTCAATTTTCACTTGACAAAAAAAAAAGTAAATTTTATTAGTCTTGATATTAACTAAACTAAACATTTTAAATAAGTTTGGCGTTAAACCATTCCGCCAGGCTAACATTACATAATCTTTTTGCTTTTTCTAGAACACGCTCCTTAGACGACCATGAACCCTGTACGAGTTGACCGAGGAAGCTGCAGTGTCACCACAAGAACAATTCGGAGCTTCTACAAAAGTTGTTTTGGTTTTTACCTATTGCTGGAGAACTCGATCGCAGCAATTCCTTTCCTACTCCAGTTCTACCGCGGTTAGTGGATCCTTCCCACAGCATTAGAGTGAGTTTCCTAGTGTTAAACTACAAGCAATTTGTCTCCAAAAAAAAGCTGCTTCCCAGCATCTTTGTTGTTTCTTCTACCCCATTTGTGGGTCGTTAGCTGTACTGCATTACATTCTGTACAAGTAAATTCAAACGTGTACATATTGAATATCCAGTATATGTAACCAATAAGTTATTCTATTTAGGGAATAAACCAAATCCTTGCTTTAACTAAATCCAAACCCCAGAGTGAAATAAAATCTCGACTACATCTGATGTTTGAGAGTTTGCCAAGAAATAGTTCTCAAATACTGTACTTAATGGTGTCAAACGCTTCGGGAAATACAGATCTATTCATCTTAAAATAGTATTAATTTTCACAACATAACCCAATGGACAAATGATGAAATTAATGTGTGGGTTTTTACTTTCCAATCGTTCAAAGTACACATTCTCGTATCCAGAGTGGTGTAGTGGAATTCTCCCCTACAAACGCTGTTTGTCGCTGCCTAGCCGACCCCACCATTTCCCCAGTGTATGCCTCGTGGTCTAGGTCAACCAGCGCCGCCATACACCACGGAGCGGGGGTCAACTGCTAAGCCACGCCTACCCCCGCTATTTAAGACCTGACCTCGTGGTGATCTACCTACAGCCGCAGCCAGCAACACCTGCTCCTCCGCCGCGACCTGGCGGCCTTCCCTTCGCTCCTCCGCCTGCCTGGCGGTCCTCTCTCCCGCCGGCGAGCATGGCGACCCACAAGCTGTCCTTCTCTGAGTGTCCTCACCAACCAGCTCTCTCTACATCACCCTTGTAACCATGCTGCCTTCCCAGCACCAAGCTGCATTGTACATCCAATACAACATGTATATAGAGAGCACATTGTGAGTTTCCTTTCTCCATTCCATCCTGAGTGTGAACCAGACATCTCATACCCCACAGTGGCTTTGTACTTTTTTTTTTTTTTTTTTTTATAATCATCTTCGCCACTGATCGGCTTGTTAGCCGCTTGGGCGATCGGTCACGTCTCTTTTCCTTTATATTCTTCACCAAAAGGCCGGCTCGCTAGCCGCCCGGGCGATCGGTCACGTCTCTGTCACGCACTGTTGGCAAATACTGGGCATGCACCGGCTCCTGAATGTACCTGAACCCGCTCCAGTGTTGGTCAAGTCTTCTCTTGAAAGAGCTCACACTCGGTGCCGTCACAACACTCTCTGGTAGATTGTTCCAAGAGTTTACAACCCTCACTCCAAAAAAGTTTGCCCTCACGGTTTTCTGAACTTGCGACTTCTTCAATCTTGAGCTGTGACCCCTTGTGGGGGCGAGCGTCTGCCAGCTCCAAGTAAGGACACTCAACTGAGTAGTGCCCCCTGAGATGCTTATAAACCTCAACTAGATCCCCCCCCCCCCCCTTGCCCGTCTGTAGTATAAGCTAGGCAAGTTCAGGCGCTCCAATCTCTCAGGGTAGCTGAGGTGCCGAAGTGCAGGCACCAGTTTGGTGGCCCTCCTTTGAACATTTTCAACCAACTGACAGTCCCTAGCATATCTCGGGGACCAGATGGGGTGACAGTACTCCAGATGGGGAAGCACTTCACTCCTGAAGATCGTCACGAGGGACGGACCGTCTAGATATCTGAACGACCTTCTTATAAGACCCAATAATTTATTTGCCTGATTTACCTTCTTCTCACAATGGCCCGAAAACTTCAGCTCTTTGTCAACATACACACCTAGGTCCTTCTCAACTAGTACATTTTCTTCATCCCGTTAGGACATACGGTACGCCTCCTTACCGTTGGTACGCCCCAGGTGCATCCTCTTGCACTTCGTGACATTGAATCTCAGGAGCCATTCCTGGAGCCCACAGAGGTACTTCTGCAGCTCTTCACAGTCCGCTTGGTTCTTAATTTCCCGAAATAACTTGCCATCATCGGCAAACATTTGTAGGGAGGAGTGTACAACGTCAGGCATATCATTTCTGAAACCGACAAACAACAGCGGGCCCAATACACTACCCTGCGGTACCCCACTTGTTACAGGTACAGATGACGATTTCGTGCCATTAATCACCACACATTGCTTGCGGTCACGTAGAAAGTCTTCTATCCACGCTAGGACATTTCCC
This sequence comes from Homarus gammarus, assembly GCA_958450375.1. Taxonomy (NCBI): domain Eukaryota; kingdom Metazoa; phylum Arthropoda; class Malacostraca; order Decapoda; family Nephropidae; genus Homarus; species Homarus gammarus. The sequence goes on from CAUDMG010000234.1 coordinate 14,563, forward strand.
CGAATTCCGTACCCTTCCAGTTTGATTTTCAGCCTTTCGTGGGGTACACTGTCGAAAGCCTTGGCAAAATCTAGGTAAATATTGTCGATATTACCACCCCGTTCTAGAATATGGGTCCAAATATCCAATACCTTGAGCAATTGTGTCAAGCAAGAGCGCCCCGGCATAAAACCGTGTTGGCAATCTTTTACAAGGTTGTTTCGTAGTAGATGTTCCATCGCTGCATCTCTGATAATACTCTCAAATACTTTACATATTATGCTGGTCAGGCTCACCGGTCTCTAGTTGTTCGTGGAGTGACTATCGCCCTTCTTGAAGATAGGACTCACATAAGCCACTTTCCATTCACTGGGGACCATTTGTTCATCCAGGCATTTACAAAACAGAATCTTCAGGGGCTCTGCAAGCTCGTTGCACAGCTCCCTTAGCACTCTAGGATGCACCATGTCAGGTCCAGGACTCTTATGGACCTTTAGCCTGGACAGTTTATTTCTAATACCCTCTTCTGTGAACACAATGTGGGTCAGTGCTGTGTCGAACCGTCTGTCCTCAAACGCAGGAAGGTTAGTTGCATCCTCTCTTGTGAACACTGAGGAAAAGAAGCTGTTCAATACCTCAGCTTTATCCTGGTCAGAATCTGCGTAACTACCATCTTCAAGCCTCAGGTCTGATACTCCTACTCGCGTTTTCAATTTCGACTTTGCATAGCGATAAAACGCCTTTGGGTTTGACTTGACCTCGCGTGCAACCAGCCTTTGGAACTCCTTTTCAGCCCTCCTACACTCTATCTTTGCTTGGTTTCTGGCTCTTGCATACATCCTCCTGTCTTGCTCATCGTTTGACCCAACCCACGCCTTGAATTTCTGGGTTTTCTTCTTAATTTTGTGGACCGCCGCATGGTTCATGTGTAGGGATCCCCTCGTATTCCTAGAAGCACTGGGTTTGGTCTTGGGTATATATTTATCGATCAAATGGGTCATTTTACTAATTATGATATTCAGCGTAGTGTCTGCGTTCTTGTACCTTAATAAGTCAGGCCAGTTGATACCCCTCATCTCTTCCCTCATCCCATTGTAATTTCCCTTGTAATATTTGCACCTTGGCCTGGCCTTATCTTGAACTAGGTAACAGTTAAATCTGAATGACAACACTGTATGGTGACTGGTGCCAACTGGGGCAAGATGTTCCAGTTTGGCCACCATACCCTCCTCGTTTGTTATGATGAGGTCAAGTGGCTTGGGCGTTTGCTCCCCTCTGTAATGTGTCGGGTCTCTCACATGTTGGAACAGAAAATTATCTCTCAGAGTTTCTACAAAAAGAGTAGCAGGATTATTCAAGTCATTCGGGGGTGGACTCGTTTCTCCAGTCGATGTCGCCATAGTTAAAGTCCCCCATGATAAGGAGGTGGCTGGGGTTGAGCATCGCCGCATTGTTTATTACTATAGTACGATCTTCACTGCTTTAAACTAATCTTGGTATTGTCTAATAACACCAGAAGTGGTAAAATACTCAATTCCAAGCAAGACATTTGAAAATCTAACCTATAAATAAAAATATGAACTTCCATCTATGACCACTGCAATACTAAATATAGACCCAAAGTCTTTCAATGTTCAGTCGAAATATAGGTAAAATAAGAGGTCTGGTCATGTACTGAATTTGGAGTCTGTAGTTTGGACAATTCCTAAACACTTCTTCGATTAGATTTCCGCCGCAATGTATGTTATTAGAGTATTTTAATCTAAAAAGACTGCCTTTTACTTGTTTAACATGGGAAAGGCTTTCAAATTGAGAAAAATTGTATTGAAAAAGCAAAGTGGGTTAAAGATGTAATGACGACGGTTGTGCATGTCAGAGATAAGAGCCGTGAACAAGGATATTTAGAGCAAGGTATAGTTAAGTGGGAAGTACAGAAGGAGAATAAAAGCGGAGGCTGGTTTGTGAGTTAACGTGTAGCTATGCCTTCTTTAACGAGTCACCCGTCTGAGGGGTCCGATTTCTCAGGACGTCTGTGAGTCCTCCGTTTTCTTTCCATCTTAGAGTGCACCCGAGACTTCCTTGTTCCTAAAGCCCCATCCACACGATCGAGCAGTGCCCGGCGGGCTTTGACCCTTTACCGGGCAAAGCTTGTGTGTTGTTGTACACACGGGGGTGGTTGGCGTCAGTCATAGTCGGGAGCTAGTAAGTGGTCCGCAGTGGCGGGTACGCTACGATCGCAGGAATAATCGCCCGACAGTGAAAAGCAAACATCATATCGTTGTGTACTATAATAATTGCTGCTATGTGCAAATGCAGAAAAGGGGACGGTGCATAGAGTGGTTAGGTCGGAAAAAAAGTATTGGGAAGTCATGCCACGATTTTACGTGAACTGCAAGATGGACACGAGCGACACATCACCAATTACATGACAAACGACTCCAACACCTTTTACAAACTTCGAGCGAAAGTGGAACCAATATGAGGGAGAGTATATCTGCAGAGGCTCGTCTAGAGGCAACCCTTGTATATCTTTCAACTGGTGTGCACCTACACATCACGAAAAAGTTTGTCTCGCATAATACCTGCAACTTGTCAAGCCATGTATGAAGTACTCGAGGAAGATTACTTGCAGGTGAGATTTGTAGTCCATAAAAATTGATTGAGTTATGATATGCATAAACAGGAAACTATGGGACGAGAGCGGCAGGAACGAAGAACACACACACACACACACGAATGTCCTCATTACATAAACAATCTCCCGTCACGCCAATATTGTACAATGCATAAGCTTATTTGGTTATACACTGAGCGGGGAACATATACGTATAACATTTGTAATACTTATATACCACCAGGCAGGCTGACCATGATTTCGCTCAACGACGGGCACTGCTCGATCGAGTGGACGGGCCTTTAATATAACGATACACAATTTGAAATTGCAACAGTGGTGGTATATGTTAAGGCAACTGATTATAGTTGGAACATCCATTAAGTGATGTTGGAAGCTTCAACTGTCTTTGTTGTTAGTAAAACTAGACGAGTGGCTTGTCCTTGGGGATAGCCACAAGTACTACTGAAATTAGATCATTTTGATGCCCGAACATCAAATCGAATTTACCAACCGTATTGAAACACTTTTCACGCACACTGTACCGCCAACTCTGACCTGCACACACTACCCATGGGCAGCCAGCCTCTTTGTGGAGGCCCCCCCCCCCCCCTTCATTATAACTACCCAAGAGGGTGGGGTGGCGAGTGAAACGAGCCTAAACATCTGGGAGTTCCGGGGGGGGGGGGGGAGCTGTAAGCCCCCCCCCCCGGGAAAATTTTGAAATTTGAACACTTCTTTGGAGAATTTGGAAGCCATATGCAGTTATATTGAGGAAATTACAACATTGAGACATTTTTAATTAACTTTATATTTATTGATAGTGTACAAATTCCCAACACACACACACACACACACAAAAGAGAGACATGACTGGAGACATTCGTGTGGTTTCAAGTCGACCAGCCATGATATGTAGAGAGGCCCTGGCCCTGCTCACGAAAGAGGAACTTAAAAGTAGCCAAAGCTGACATTTTATAAACCAAAAGGAGATTCAGAGCCCAGTGACAGTAAACTCCCAGGGGATGACACAGTAGAGGTTCACTTTAGTGATTCGGATGACGAAACGAGGTCAGCTGAGATTAAGTAAATCGCCACCTACAGCAATGGAAGTACCGTAGTGGATACTCTCCCCTTCAAACTGACAAGCCTAGCCGCCTTCCAATGAGACGGGATTCGGCGAGTTTCTCACGGGGGGGTTGCCACCATCGACGCTGGCATCCGGGTTTACTTCCGGTAGCCGTGTGTATGACCTCTCGGTCTCGCCGTTGAAATTCATTCTACCCTACGTTCCTGAACACGCCACGTCTCGTCTCCTCTTCCAAGCAGCAACTTCCCAGCACCAGACTGTTTTGTATATAATATATTTTATATTAGAAAACCACCATTAACAGTTTCCTTTCTCCAACCCATCCCGAGTGCGGGACAACATCGCGTAACCCTACGGTACCACCTGTGACTGAAGCTTCGTCCGATTCATCTCAGTTGAATTAAAAGAAAGATTCTGTGGAACCGGTGTCGAGTGATCCGGCTGACAGTTGATGATAAACCGATTGACTATTTACTAAATCATTCTCTTGATCTAAATTGTGAACAAGGTGACTTCTCAACAACTGAAAAGGAAAGAGTTCGGTATGTGCTCAAAGCCTTGTTTTCATGATGAAAAAGGGAATGGCTTGTGTATTCTCCAAAAACTGGAGATGTATTTTGCGTTCAATGCGTTTAGCGACTGGAAAAACTGCCGGCGTACAGTTGCCGAACGTGAAAGTGGCAGAGAGCATAAAATCTCAGTTGGGGTGTGAGGGCAATTACAGCAAGGCGAATTGATTCCACTTTGGCTTTGCAACTAGAATTGGAGAGAAAATACTGCAAAGAACTTCTATTGCGCATAGTTGAAACACTACAAATTTTAACATCGAGAGGTCTTCCTCTCAGAGGTAGTGATGAAAGAATAGGCTCTAGCAACAATGGGAATTACCTTGCAACTCCTGGCCAAATTGGACCCTTTTCTTGCACAGCATCTGGTGCTGTGCAAAGACTTCATATCTCTCACAAACGATTTGTGAGGAAATGGTCAATCAATTATCCTAAGTGAAGTGAAACAAGCCAAATATTAGTCAGTTAGTGTAGATTCCAAACCAGATGTTAGTCATACTGACCAACTAACATTCATAGTTGAGCGATTTCTATAACTTCTTAGACATACATGACCATGGTGCACAGAGCATGGCCTCAACTGTTGTACAGTTAATTACAGAAGTTCGTCTTGAGGGCAGAGTTATGACAATGCTGCCAATATGTCAAGCATTTACACTGCCAGAATAAAGGCTGTCAATCCCCAGGCATATTACGTCCATTGTGCACGTCACTCCTTGAACTTTGTAGGAACATCAGATTTTTGCAACTTCTTCTCAACCTCCACTACCGGCTGAAGGGATTGCAGCGAAATCCCTTTCAGAAACTCGCTGGAGTGCGAGGGCTGATGCTGTTAAAGCAGTGTTTTTACATTACCTCGAGATAAAGTCAGCACTGGAGAACAAAATAGGTTCTGACAGTAGCTTCAAGGTCAAGGCCTCATAAGACGAATGGAAGCATTTGAAACACCACTTCTTACTGTAATATGGTATAAAATCTTAACAAGGTTTAATGCAACCAGCTTATCACCTCAAAAAGATCACACCCACCTTCTGTCAGTTGTCAAACTGTATGAGAGCTTGATCATCATCTTCTCAGAAATGAGACAGGGTCAGTTTGATGAAATAGAAGATCAGGCTAGGGCTTTTCCTGAGCCTGTCTACACAGAGACAACAAAAAAGAGAAAACATTTCTTGGATGAATCAGTTGGCACTGAAACTCAACTTGATCCAAGGTGGACAATTTCTACACCATATTACGAATGAATTAGAGCACAGAAATATAGAAGCGGTTTAGCTTCTTAACGGAGTATGACCCTATTGGCTGTCAGTACCTATTCCAGTGACCTGGAAGCATCTGTTCTAGATGAGTTTTTGCAATTTAAAGACATTTTCTCTTCTGAATCTGACAGGTCAGTGACAAGCATCTCCGGATGGTATTTGGACAACTGCCTTTCCACCACAGGTGAGTGACTGAAAGGTGGAGACGGCCCCTCGGAAGCACGTGGGCTCGGCGTCGGTCGCCGAGACAGTCTCAAAGCCGTGGTTTAAATGTTTAACACCAGAAGCAGTTTTTCTATTTCATTCATTTTATCCACAAATGTTTGGGTGATCGTAATAAAATGGATACATATTTTTCTTTAATTTTATGATTTTTTTTCTCTATCTACCATCATAAATCACCCACAGCGGGCAGGGCACAAAACATGAAGGAAATTACGGGGTAAAACAACGAAAATCTGATCGTGTGGCAGTAATAAACCATCTCCAAGTGCTTTGTAGGTGAAGAAATAAATTATTTACCATAAATGTTCGGCCAATATTTCTTCCGCAACGTTGCACGTTCGCGTCTCGTCGTAAACCGTAAATTTGTGATTTCGGTCTCCGTATACATTAAAAATAAACGACGGAGGCTCTCAGCGGGGGGAATATTGGGGGACATAATAAAAGAAAAAAGCTGGCCGGAGACAATCTTTTATTCTGACTTTGGTAACACACCCGTATAAAGGCATGACATGAGACAAGACCAAATTGAAAAGTTGACAATAAATATCTTGTGTTGAAGACTTAATATGATATGTACAGATCTTATCTATCATCCATAGTCTGGCAACAAATTGCTCAACATCGCGCCGTTACATTTTCTGACGACGGAGGTGAAATATGCAAGAAGTGCTACTCTTGGGTTAGATAAACAATGTCTCATAAATGAGATACAGGTATATCTAAAAATGAATGGCGCCAAATTACGACGATTTGGATCTCGCAATGGCACCGACCGCTACACTAATGACATGCACTATACTGTATACATCAACAAACATTGGCACATCCTGTGACATTAAGTATGTACAGTACAGTTTACAAAAGTTCATTCACCGTATATGCCAAAGATGGCACTATGGTATATATTTTGGGTGTGGTGCAGTTTGGAGCAATAGTTTAAATCAACCATTTTTGTCTCTATAGTACATTAATATTTTGAGGGGGGAGCAGTTGAAATATAGGTTCCACTTCAAAAATCCAAAATGCTTCATACCAAGCCATTACAGATAACTGAACTTGTTGGCCAACTCAAGGTCATTATTAAAAACCCTAATATTTCATTAGGCACCAAATAAAATACTACATATATGACAACTATAAACTAATATATAATACTGCATGTACAGGTATAACAAACAAACTAAACTAAACTAATAATAATACAGGCCGTCCCCAACTTACAACAGGGATAAGTTTTTGAGCCGAATGTATTGGGATCCCGTTCGTAAGTGCGGGTGACGGCGAGTCGGAGGGTGTAACTCGGGGACCGACTACGAGAAAATGCTCGGTGATGATATCTTAGCTTAGTGTCCTAAAACGCCATCATCTGGCAGCTCGGCGAACTAGTACAGTACAAGCGTGGTAAATTTTTATAATTAATGCGATCACTTTCGGATGTTCACAGTTTTGGGATAAATGATGTTTGGATTTTTTAAGTGCAACCTGTATATAACATTACTGTACTGTATATATTTCTGAGGAAGTACAACTCATGAGGAGCCATAAACGTACTCTTGATGTATGCAAAACCTAATTTTAGAATACAGCATCCCTATATATACAGTATATCCGAAACAAAAATTGAGAATGCCAAAAGAAATTACAATGTTATGAAATACATGGTGGATACTTGTTCAGTACAACTCACTCGCAGCAACAATATTGAAATATAATATATACTGCACTGAGTAATTCCCCATCATTGCTAAGTGTTGCTTGAATGTGACCTCCAAAGTGTAAATAGTACACAGCCACATTTCATCAACAATTGACAAAAATATGAGCAGATTAGAGAGTAAAGCACCGCACAGAGCCAGGTCAGCAGAGCTTGACACAGTGATTAATCAACATACATAAGAAGGAGTGCCTTTTTCTGCTCCTCTTTTGTGAGAAAAAGTAGAATACAAAATGTGTAATGGAGATTTAGCGGTGACAAAATCATACCTAAAAGCTTGTACTGTACTGAACCTCATAATAAAACACTCAATATTCAATATTTTCATGTATCTTTGCATTTATATGTGCACCTTTATATTTATTCCCCACAAATACCCTTTTAAAGCAAATGGACAACTTTTTAAATGGTATGATGATTCTTACTAATTAAAAATTCATCCACTTGAAATTGTAGGGCTAATTATATTGAAGACATTCTTAATATAAATCATTGTACTACAACAACAATCTGACGATACTCTGGATGCGATTGACAAGATACCGGATGGTAACAGCAAAGTTCAATTCTCCCGATGACATCTCGCAGATAGTCGGATGTTGTGGAAGGCGCTGATCGCAAAGACGAACTTCTTCTGTTGACTCGGATAATATGTGAAACACCTGGAATAAGAAAATTTTTCAAAATAAGCATAATATATTTGTTCATGTTCAAGGTATTCACTTCTAACTACGGGGGCAAACACAAACACTTTTGCTGGTTGGTGTAGGTAGAAAGAGGTAGATCACCACGAGGTCAGGTCTTATATAGCGGAGGTAGGCGTGGCTTAATAGTTGACCTCCGTCGAGTAAGGCGGCGCTGGTTGACCTAGACCACGAGGCATACGCTGGGGAATTCGCGGTGTCGGCTACTCGGCGACAACAGCGTTTGTAGGGGAGGAATCCACTACAATACTCCCCTCTTCCCTCCAGGCGGTGTAGGAGACGACTTGTTGTCTGCAGGGTTGCATGGCACATGTGAGGCAGAACGGCGGTGCATGCCACATGTGAGACATAACGGCGAGGGCGTGGATGAGCCGGCCGCTAGGGAAGACAACTGTCTAGAGCAGGAGTTCTCAACCAGGGGGGTGGGGGAAACTGATACTAATATGGAAAAAATAAAGGATTTTCAGTATAGCATGCATATTATTTGGAATGCACTTTTTGAGGCAGAACAATCTTGGAAAGGAGGGGGGAATGACATTCTGACATATGGTGAAAGGGGTGCATGGGGCAAACAAGGTTGAGAACCACTGGTCTAGAGTCTAGACACACGATATCTGTGGGAGAAGAGAGGGAGAAAAAGGGTGTGTGGGGGTGATGAATGTTGTGCTTCTGTCGCTGCAGGGGCAGCGTCCTCATGGTCACTGGCTGGGATGACTGGGTGAGGGGCGACGTCAGGAGGAGGGTCTATGATAGGAGCAGGTTCTACAACAGCAGCAGGGAGTGCCTGAGGGAAAAAAAACCGTGTGGGGGCGATGAATGCTGTGCTTCCCTTTCGGCAGGTACAGAGTCCTCAGATGCGCCTGCTGGGGTCGGTAGGACGTGGTGCTTGGGGCAGGAAGAGGAGCTGGTGTCTGCTTAGAGAAGCAGAGCTGCTCTAGGGTGTCTAACCTGCGGTGTAGAGACAGTAGCTGTAGAGCCGATGAGAGCTGCCTCTGTGTGGATAAGCTAGTCTTCCATGTTGCTTGAAGACTGGAAGAGTGATCGGCTTCTCCTCCATCCTGTGTGAGTGCGAATCTCCGGGGGTCACCATTTATGGGGTTATGAGATATTGGTTCACACTCAGGATGGGATGGAGAAAGGAAACTCACAATGTGCTCTCTGTATACATATTGTATTGGATGTACAGTGCAGATTGGTGCTGTTAAGTGGCAGCGTGGTTACAAGCGTGATGTAGAGAGGGCTGATCCATGAGGGTGCTCAGAGGAGGACCAACTTGTGGGTCGCCATGCTCGCCGGCAGGAGCGGAGGAGGTGGTGTTGCTTGCTGAAAATATACATTGGACATAAATGACTTATTACATACATTGGTGGTTTAACAAAAGCCTTCATTAGAGAAAGGTAAAGGAACATACAGTGAACATTCAGATTAATGTAAGTGTTGAATAGCAAACACGTAGTGTAGTAACTCTCCCCCAGATGGTGTTAGGAGGGACCTGATGTGGTGTAGTAATTCCCTCACAGATGGTGTTATGAGGGGCCTCACGTGTAGTAATTTCCTCACAGATGGTGTTATGAGGGGCCTCACGTGGTGTAGTAGTTCCCTCATAGATGGTGTTACGAGGGGCCTCACGTGGTGTAGTAACTCTCTCACAGATGGCGTTATGAGGGGCATCACGTGGTGTATGAATTCCCTCACAGATGGTGTTATGAGGGGCATCACGTGGTGTAGTAATTCCTTCACAGATGGTGTTATGAGGGACCTCACGTGGTGTAGTAATTCCCTCACAGATGGTGTTATGAGGGACTTGACGTGGTGTAGTAACTCCCTCACAGATGGTGTTATGAGGGGCATCACGTGGTGTAGTAATTCTTTCACAGATGGTGTTATGAGGGACTTGACGTGGTGTAGTAATTCCCTCACAGATGGTGTTATATGAGTGAGGTGTGGCCCCAGGCCTTCCTATCGTAGACGGATTAACACATCGCCGGTTGTTGGGTCTCACGGGCCGTTATCACTGGGTACCTGGGACCTCACTGTGTGAAGGTTAACTTGAATACGACTTTTACTGTTGAGTTGTTCTCACTGACTCAAGCACTGTTCACCAATGTTCACCTCTGTTTAACACTGGTTCCATTCCTTTCCCAAATGAAATTGTAACTTCTGGCGAGAACCTGTTGATACTCCGGTGGGGAGAAGTGGTTCAGGGGAGGGGGTTGGTATGGGCCAACTTAACAGTTGACCTGGCTGCTCCGAGAGGAGCGCCAGGTACGTCTTGACCCTTCGGTGGTCAAGGATATAGCGGAGGTAGGCGTGGCTTAAGGTTGACCTCCGTCGTGTAAGGCTGCGCTGGTTGACCTAGACCACGAGGCATACGCTGGGGAATTCGCGGGGTCGGCTACTCGGCGACAAACAGAGTTTGTAGGGGAGGAGCCCACTACAATACAAACAAGACGGCATTCCCTACTCTGTCAACAACTGAGCCCTCAGGCGACATGTAGCAGCTTCCATATGTCGCCAGGCACATTATCTAAGCGTGTGGGACATAACAAATGCATTGCCACATGCTGCTGGCTAGGCTAAATAAGTAGTATATATAAATGGAATACATACATAATATACATACAACATAAACATACACCCCCTCCCCCACCCTATATGCTCATAGCAAAGTCTTGAGCGGACCTTTTCTTTTGGATCCGTTCTGAGCGTCGAGGGACTTGATCACTGGGGAGGACACAGGACTCAACACTGGTGACGGGGTCAGCAGAAGGCTTTGTTATGGGGCGGAGAAAACGGCGGTTCCTCCACCACACGCGACCACTGGGTAACCGAACCTGGTAGTCCCGTGACCTACCGAGACCCATGACTACGCCCACTTTGTCCCAACGTAGGGAGGTAAGGTCCTGAACACGGACTTGGGTGCCGACACTCAACTTGGGGAGAGAACAGGCGTGGTCGTATTAGCGGGCGACGACGTCACAAACGCGTTCGGCAGCTCGGCGATTGCAATCCTCTGTCTTAACCTGCCACTCCTTGGAGAAGGACTGAGGGTGAGCAGGGACACAAGACCTGGGCAGGGGAGCATCCGGTGTAGCTGGGTTGTTGCGGAGTTCGAAGAGACCCCGGTCGAAGAACTCGCAGTCGATATTCCCATAAGTGGCCACTTTGAGGATGAGGTGCTTCAGGGATTTGACAACAGCCTCGGCGTGGCCGTTGGACTGCAGGTAATGGGACGGTGACAACACCTGCCGGACTCCCCCGTCGCTCGAGGAAAGCAGCAAAGTCCCGGCTTGTGAACTGCAGCCCTCCGTCGGTGGAGGTGGGGGAGTGGAGGTGGGGGACCAAACGGGGTCACGGTACTTCGGACGGGAAGCACCTCATTCTCGAAGAGCGTTACGAGGGACAGACCATCTAGGTGTCGCATACACTCCCGGGTCCTTCTCGTACGGTATTTTGGTCTCCGTTAATGACGTTTCTTCGTCCGGTTAGGACACGTGATACGCCTCCTTACTGTTGGTATGACCTAGGTGCATCCTCCTACATTTAGTATTCACTTGTATCTTAACAGCCATTCCTTTGACCTCTCCTGAACCTGACAGTCTGTTTGAGTCCCAATTTCCCTGAAGAACTTAAGTGTTGTCCCAAAATACTGGTACAGAGAAGTTAATATCGTATTGTCCCGTAGTACGATGATCACCACATAGTCATCCCATAATGCTTATTGTCATGATGAAGGTTGTAAGACAAGGTTGAGAAAATATCACTTATTAAATCAGAAAATATTTGACATCTTCAGGGTTGATTTCATACTGAAGCAAACATAAATAAAGAATAAAGATGCTTTCATTATAGTACAGTAAACTCCCTCTAGCCTGGACTCGCTTAATCGAGATCCTCTTGAAAACCGGCCTGGGGTCCAGCACCGGACACAAGTATCCCCGACCAAAATCCAGATAGCACGGGGGAAAGTTGATGTAATCGGGGGTTCCAACTGTGGTGGCACAGAAGGGTAACCATGTCATTAGCAGTGACAACTGAAAAATCACACTTCTGATCCACTGATTAATATAGAATAATCCACTTAAATAACAACAATTTATCTATGACAATACTCATTGCAGAATCAGTAGCTGTGACGTGTAATATTTTGTTATTTGATCACTAACATAAAATATGTTGCACCGAATTCACATAAAATTTCAGACTTTTTCCGGGTTTTCCAGCCTCCGTTAAAATTGCTTGCCATTTCCAGGTTTCCAGACCAGTAGAAACCCTGATCATCCAACAGCTGACTGAGTACAATTTAATCAATGCATCACAACATGATTTCATAGATAGAATATTCTACTTGACAAACTTAGTCACTTTCATTGAACTTTTTACAGACCACATGGACCAAGGTCTACCAGTGGATGTGTTGTACGGTCAGTCAAAAGGAACGAGTCTCTGACTCGACTGTCTGTCGTTTGATGCGGGTGTGCGGTTTCATTTTATTTGGGGTTGAACAAACTTTTTGACCATGGATGTATGTGGATTTCTCTAGGGCACTTGATAAAGTCTCACATCCACTACAAGCTGGCCAAGTTCTCATGTTGAACAAATATAAGGAAATACTACTTTACACAGAGACTGGTAGACCTATGGAACAGTCTGCCAGCACAAGCTGTGGAACCAAGAACAGTATTGAACTACAAAAGAAACCTTGACAAAATTATCAAGAACAATGCAGAGATCTTACATAACCCACTGGTCTCCATCCCTTGGCATAGCCACCTCTATTGGGTGGCCATTAGATAAAGAAGGTAAAAACAGTCTCAAAGAAATACACATGTAAAAAAAACACAAGTGTTACCGCCACAGTAAGATAAACTAGAAGAGACAGAGAAAGAGGGATAAACTAGGCGGGAGAGAGAGGGGGGGGTGAGAGAAGAGATATAGTATTGAAGACGAATTTGCTGAGGTGTTTCAATACGAAACGGATGGTCCTCGCCTCCGGGCTGCGATTGCCCTCGAGGGTAGTCTACCGATTTCTACGGGACAGACGACACGTTGGTTCGGACCACTAGACCCTAAAACGTGAGTGATCGTGAAGTATTAGAATCTGCTAAGAAACTCTAAATAACTTTAATAAGTATATTTATGTACTGTAATTTGATCATATTATACAAATTGTCTCCTGATGTATCAACAGTTATAACATGTGAGTTATATTTAAGATGTTAACAGGCTATGTACTGTATATTGATTGTATTATTCATACTATGTGTCCTGAGATAACAGCATTTGTTATATGAGAATTGTTCTTTGACAGGTTTTGACCGAATTATATGGTACGAGTCAACGTCGAGGGTTTATTTCTCCAGCGTCAAACCAATAATGCTCCTATGAGCGTTAACAGCAAGTAGTGTACTGTATTAGAATCGGCTTATACACCTAATGAGAACATGTGAAATAACAGTTACTCACCTCCCACAGGTCAGCTGTGTTTCATCAGTTGTCATTGGTGCCGTCATAATATATGGGTCTGGACAGTGTGTATAGTTGAGTCTGTACTGGTCATACCGAGATGTGTTGCTGGTCCTTGAAGCTTCCTGGAAATGTAACCAATAACTATATAATACACAATGTCATGGTCACGTTGACTGCTGATCTATTTAACTAATGATTCTTATTAAACTCCACCCCCGCAAAACATGAGTGAGTCCGCGACCCCCGCGATCTCTCCCAGTAAGCCCCGCTTTTTGTGAAGACAGTTATCAATACGTTGTTTATTCCACTTCCTCCTGGGAAGCTCAATCTTGAATTAGTCTGTGTAAATCAACCCAAGTAATTCGCCAGACCTTTGTCAACTGAGGGTCATCTTTGAATGAGTAACAGTTAGTTTGTTTGTGATTATTGTCATTGCGTGAGTAGCGATCACTGGCAACTCAGGGGTAAATAAACTCAAGATGGCCAAGGGAGAGCGACCCCTGACGTTGCCCCGTTTGTCTCCAAGTATGTTCTGTGTTCCCTAGCCATTCATTTAATCCAGTCAATTGTAGTGAATATCAGTGTTCACCAGTGTTCATGATTTAACAGTTGAATTGTCATTCACCCAGTGTAGAAGTAATATAACGTAAATACGTCTGTCGTCTAGACAAGAGAGTTTGTTGGTGTTGTCATGTTTCTCAGTCCCCTGACGCTGCCCCGTTTGTCTCCAGATCCCATTGTGATTCTTGAATCGCTCTACCATCCAACAACGGCCTCGGATGTATTAGATGTCCAGCCGGGATCATATATGAGAAGATGGCACCGATGCGGCCTGATTAATGTGCCCCACGGCTTCATTGGGCCCGACCCCAAACCCGCCATGTGTCTGGCTACCCCACAATAACAAAGGCCGTGGGCCCTAGTGTTCTGCCCTGGGTTACTCCTGGGAAGTGAATGTCCAGAGAGTGGTGTAACATGTATGTGAGGGATAATTAGTTGGAAATAATTATCCCATGTTGGGTAGTGGACCCCTGCATATACTAGGGTCATTGTTTACGTATATGTTGAATAATCTACAAGAGTGCCATGTAATGTAACACCAGTGATGTTGTGAGTAAGAGTAATGAAGAAGGAACTGAGTTTGCACTAAGCCCAGGAGGTGAACCGGGTAATTATATGATAAATACAATATCTTTCCCCCATTGATTGCATATTAATAAACTTGTTTTTAGAGTACTGTAGGTGTATTCATTTCTCCCAAAGTATTTTACCTTTATTTCCATCCAAGTGACCTGATACCAAAATTACCATACTCACGTGCCTAGACCCTCGACCAGGCTACCAAAAGAATGTCCAGGCTACCAAAAGAATGCCCAGGCTACCAAAAGAATGACCATGCTACCAAAAGAATGTCCATGCTACCAAAGAATAGGTGACGGAACTGAGTAAGAGTAAGAACTAAGAGAAGTAAGTAAGATGAGGGTGGTGTAGAAACAGAGGGAACCCGCTCCCTCACATGGTGGCAAGCCCAAGAACCCGCCCCCTCACAACAACACTGTAAAACATTATAATGGGTAAAGGTGAAGGAGACCGTTAGCACCAGAAAAAAAACAACTCCTGGAATTGAACCAAAATTTTTGGAGATACTATTTGCAGGATATTGAACACAAAAAATGGAAACAAGAATGAACAGGACCTAACGCAACCTGACCTAACCTAACCTTACCAAAGAAACTTACTTAACCTAATCTAATTTCAGTCGGGGGTTCTGCATATTATGCCAAAAAAAATTAAATAAATAAATAAAAATAAATAAATAAACTTTCTTTGGTGGAAGCAACTTCCGGGGACGAGAGATTTGCCGGTGTCCAAACGACTTTCTCAAACACAGAAAAATCCCTTGTCCTCGGATTTCTTTTTTTTCGGTTACCGGGAAAAGTTTCCCAGAGTCTAAACAACACAGACACACACTAGCCCACATCCCAGAATGTTTCTGGGTGCTGGGGAAAGATTTTCGGGAGTCTAAACTACCGGAGTCCGTATAAGCAGTTCTTCTTAAGTTAGAAATTCCATTTCTTTACTAGAATAATCCCGAATTGTTTATCTAAAAGCTTAGTTAAATAAATATAATTAAAAAACTACAAATCTTTGATACGGTGTTACAACGACGACGGGTATTTCCCAGTCACACTGAGCTGTGGGGGTTAGTGGGTTTCCTGTTACTGAACAGACATGATGCAATAGGGTGTGTCATAGGAGGGAAGATCAGCTAAAACTAATGGCCCATCACTTTTTTGGTAGATTTTAGTGTATATAAACAGAAAATAATTTCAGTTTCAATATTTTGCAACCTTTTGCTAGGTAAATTTTGGCGTGAAATTTATCGAAAATATAACGTATAGCTGCATTAGCGCATTACAATTAAATAGTGAACATTGCTTTCTGACTTCATTCGTTAACAACCCAACTAACAATATTTTCTTCTGTTTCAGATTCTGATGCATTTATAAGTTGATAATATTTGCGATGGCTGCTTGTGTCAGGACGAGGAACCAAAAATCCAGCCATCTCAGTCACTATCTTGGGTCTGGGAGAGAGCTCCTGAAGTCGGAGTTGCCTACATTGAGAGATGCTTTGAGATACGGTGTTTTAATCAGGCAAATCAGTGAAAAGAACCAAAGAACTTACACAAACAAAGACATTGCCAGTGATATGACCAAAGCTGTCTTGGCACAGTACACTCTGGCTAACGCTCAGTTCAAGCCTCCAGTCATAACAGGTCAGAAGAAGATTAGTGAGAGACTGCTAGCCAGTTGGGAAAAGGCAAGAGATATCTCTCTTGGGAGAGGAAAACTTGCAGTTAAGGACAGCTTTGCGAAGCAACTGGACCAGTTATTTTACATAATTACTTGCAAGTGCCCACTTGTTCTCTGTCCTGAGTTTGGATGCGATCGTGACTGTAAATCCGAGGCCCACATCTCCTGTTTTTGCAAGCGTGAACTGAAGATTCCTGTGATCGAACTGGCATTTGTCAAAGCACAGAGAGAGAAGACTGGCAGTATAGGGGCTCTCATGATTTCTAGCCAAGATATTCCGGAGTCCAAGAGACAGGAGGCTGCCACAGAGAGACAGAAGAGGAGAAGAGTTGCCGAGGAAAAGAGATTTGAGAAGGCCCAGGGTGAGGTAAAAAAGGCCGATGATTGGAGTCAAGCTGATTCAGAGTTTAATGACTTCCCCATGGCTGATCCGAGTGCTGACCAGGAGAATGGTGACTTTGTCCCTAACCCAGAAAATAATGATCCCAAACCTTCCAGGCATAACATTCGAAATAGGAAAGATATCCCAAGCATAGCTCTGGCCAGCATGCGACACCACACTAGTCTCAGAGAAACTGCAGAGATAGCAACAGCTGCCTGGGTTGACGGTGGTTTGATAACACCTGATGATGTTCACCTGGTGATAGATCATAACACAGTAAGGAGAGCTCAGGAGAAACTTGTCAGTAACCTAGAAGAGGAGTTTGATAAGGGGATAAGAGAAAATGGAATCAATTGTTTGTTCTTTGATGGGAGAAGGGATGACACTAAAGTGTTCATGAAAGTTGGAGATTCTGACAAGTTGTTCCCTGCCATGGTGAAGGAGGAACACTACTCCTGCTGCAGTGAACCAGGAGGGAAGTATTTGTGGCATTTCACTCCAGAGAAAGATGACATCAGGAAACCAGCTGAGATAGTGGCAGATAACATTGTGAACTGGCTCAGAGAGAGGAACGTAGACCAGACCCTGCAGGCCATTGGAGGGGACAGCACCAACACGAACACAGGGTGGCAAGGGGGGGTCATACAGTGGATAGAGCGGAAGATTGGGAGGAAGCTGGTCTGGATTTTTTGTGACCTCCACACCAACGAGTTGCCACTCAGACATCTGATCCAGGAGCTGGATGGCAAGACTCTTTCAAACAACAGATGGTCTGGTCCTCTCGGCAAGATGCTGGAGTCTGCTACTGAGTTAGAAATAAATCCGAGCTTTGAAAAAATCACAGTTGGCCCTCCACTCGTTGAGCTTGCACATACTGTCATTGACGACCTGAGTACTGACCAGTACTATGGTTACATGATTTGCAGTGCCATCAAAACTGGGGTCATGCCTGATAGACTTGCTTACCTGCAGATAGGTCCAGTCTCACATTCTAGGTGGCTCACAACGGCTCTCAGGTTCTGCAGAATTTGGGTCGCTCATCATAAACTGAAAGGGAACCAGCTTCACAACCTGAGACTTATTGTCCAATTCATCGTGAGTGTCTACTTGCCAAATTGGTTCAACACCAAGGTCAAGTCATCGTTCTCCGAAGGTCCGAGGCATGTTCTCTTCCAGCTTGAGCTCCTGAGGAGTCAGCCAAGGAAGGTTGTTCAGATTGTGGAGAAGACTGTGAGAAGATCTTCCTGGTATGCTCATCCCGAGGCAGTTCTGCAGACAATGCTCTGCAGTAAGGATGAGGAGGAGAGAAGAGTGGCAGTCAAAAAGATCTTGGATATGAGACTTATGAGAGGATCTGGGCATAACGAATCAGTTGGTGACGATTCCTTCAGGGTCAGGAAGACTCCTGAAGTCAATCTAGGTGCCAAGACCCTCACTGATCTCATAGATCTGGATAACATCCAGGCTGGCAGTGAGCCCCCTCTTACCTGCAGCCTCACCAATGTTCAAGTCAGAGCTTTCCTGGACAACCCCATGCATGTCCCTGCCTGGCCCTCGCACACCCAGAGTATAGAGCGTTGTGTACAGCAAGTGAGCGAGGCCAGTAGTCACGTGTACAGCCAGGAGAGGGGGGAAGGCTACATCCGAGCTCAGGTGGTCAGCAGGGAGGTGATGAGTAGAAACAGAAGCAAGAAAGACATGTTCTCTATGGTGTGCAGCAACACCGGGTCGTAGTAGTAAAACCGGTTTTTGTATTTGATGATTTTGTTTTCTAAAGGAATATTAAATTTAATAAATGTGTCAAGATCATTCGTTTCACTATTCTGGATCATTTTCATCCTAATAAATTAACCTGATACATTTACTTTACTTTAAATAAGCTATTTAGTGGTGTTGGTAAAAGGGTGGGAATACTGAATTTTCATAAGATTTCAAGTTAAAATTTACCTAGCAAAAAATGAAAACGTTTCAAATCTGAAGATATCACATGATTCTGCACATAGAACTACATCATTAATACCATGGACCGATTTTTCAAACTCAAAAAAAAAAAATTCGCCTCCGTATGACACCCTAATGATGCAATGTCAGGTGGAGGTAGGGTGGACGATGAGTGGTCTCAAAATACTGACCTTCTGATGCAATGTCAGGTCACCCACAGTTGGGTCTCATGACCTGACAATGTCTTGAATAAACACAAAAGCTAAGGTGCTCCAGTGTTTCCCACTTACTGAATGTATAGTACTGTATAAAACATCACCAATTCCCAACAAGTGGACAGGGCTTTGAGGTAGATGGAGAATGTGGGGTAAGATACTAAAAATAACACTAAACAAACCTTTGAAATCCTGACCTAACCTTCCTTAATCTACAGAAAGATTAAAAATCACTTTCAAGTTCATAGATTCCCTCCCCACCTGAACACGGAAAACTTCAACACATTAAACAACAATAAGGTGCTGTACGTGCTTTATAGTTTTAGGAGTTTTATAGGTTAGGTCAGGTCAGGTTTTCAAAGGTTCGTTTATTGTTCTTCTTAGTATTTTACTCCACATTTTCCCTCTCTTTCAAACCCTTCTCCACTTTGAGCAACTACCGTAATATTATTGGTACTTTTACCGGCTAAAATACTCGAAAAATATAATACTGTACTCACAATACATTGTCAATCCAAATAAGTGGAAAATTCGGCCTTGATCCCGGATTTTAGGAAGGCTAATTACGGTAGCTTAAGGAGAGACCTAAGGGATGACCCTATGGTCAAAAGATTAATCCCCCCCACACCTCCGGAAACTGTCAACTTAGGACGGGATAACCCCGAATTTAATTTAGCAGCTACTTATGAACAATTTATTGCGACAATCAATAATGCTCAAAATAAACACATCCCTAGAAGAAAATTCAGATCGATACGGAACCAACCAAAATGGATGAATAATAGACTCTTAGATCTTCTAAGGAAAAAGAAAGGAGTATATAGAAAAGTTAAGAAAGGCGAAAATCACTTACTTGGTTACTATCAGAACCTAAAAAGACAGGTAAAAACAGAAATTAGGAAAGCAAAGAGAAATTATGAAATCAAGATAGCAAACGAATCGAAAAATAACCCCAAAGCTGTTTATCAACTGTATAAATCAAAGGTTAGAGATACAATAGGTCCCCTTAAAACTACGACAGGTGAAATGACTGATGATGAGTTAGAAATGTGTAGTACATTAAATAGTCATTTTCGCTCCGTATTCACAAATGAAAACCTAGCACAGTTTCCAGAAGTTCATAAGGTATATAACGACAGTATAGAAAATATGTTGATGAATATCAATATTACTAGTAACGATGTGCTTAAAGTAATTACAAACTGAAGCCTCATAAATCGCCTGGTCCAGACGAGGTATATGCTAGAATATTAAAAGAATGTAGAGATGAGTTGAGTAATCCATTAGCAGTTTTATTTAATAAGTCATTAGAATCGGGCCTAGTGCCAGAAGCTTGGAAACTTGCAAATGTAGTTCCGATTTTCAAAAAGGGTGATAAATCAATTGCATCAAATTACCGTCCCATTAGTCTCACGTCAATCATAGGCAAGTTGCTAGAGTCAATTATTGCTACAAAAATCAGAAGCCACCTTGAAACATTCAACTTTATTCATTCTTCTCAGCACGGGTTCACCCAGGGACGTTCTTGTCTCACAAATTTGCTTAGCTTTTTCTCAGAAGTATATGAAGCGGTAGATAATGATAAGTCATATGATATAATTTATTTAGACTTCAGTAAAGCATTCGATAGAGTCCCTCATGAGAGATTGATAAGGAAGGTAGAAGCACATGGAATAGGTGGATCATTATTAAAATGGATTAGGTCATGGTGAACTGGTAGGAAACAAAGAGTCAGCATAAATGGATTAAAGTCAGACTGGGGTGCGGTCAAAAGCGGAGTTCCCCAGGGATCTGTATTGGGCCCTCTGCTGTTTGTTATATTCATTAATGATCTTGATTTAGACATAACTAGTAGGATTAGTAAATTTGCAGATGATACCAAAATGGGGAGAGTGATAAATTCAGACAGTGACTTTGAACACCTTCAAAGAGATCTAGATACCTTACATTAGTGGTCAGTTGACTGGCAAATGAATTTTAATACTGATAAATGCAAGGTACTACAGATAGGGAAGACGAATACAAACGTTAAGTATAAACTAGGTAACACGGAAATAGAAAACTCAGTTTGTGAAAAAGATCTAGGTGTATTTGTTAGCAACGACTTGAAACCTAGAAAACAATGTATTAGCGTTCGCAACAAGGCAAATATGAAGGGAGAAGACACAGATGATTGGGCTTCTTTATACAGTACTTTGGGGAAATGTAATTCAGTCCTGTTGATTCTGTGCGTAATCTTGGAGAGTAATGTGAATCAAAAATTAATATTAAATAGCATATATATTCAGTAGTTGCAATTTTCATATTCAAATTCTCTAGTACAGCTCAGTATGTTGTTAATCACTTAGAACATAAGAACATAAGAAAGTGGGATACTGCAGGAGGCCGACTGGCCCATACAGGGCAGATCCCTTTCACACCCATCCCAGCACTTCCATGTGCCTAGCCAACTTCGTCTTGAAGCTCCCTAGCGTCCCCGATCCTACTATAGCACTCGGTAGCCTATTCCACATATCCACAACTCTATTACCAAACCAGTGCTTGCCTATATCCTTTCTGAATCGGAATTTATCGAATTTAAAGCCATTTGTTCTAGTTATTTCGTTATTACTGAGCTTCAGAACATCTTCCATTTTACCCTTGTTAATCCCACTCACCCACTTGTACACCTCTATCATATCTCCCCTAACTCTACGCCTCTCTAATGAATGCAAGCCTAAGCTTTTCAGTCTTTCTTCATATGTAAGGTTTCTAATATTATGGATCATTTTTGTCATTCTTCTTTGTACTCTCTCCAAAGAATCTATGTCCATTCTATAATAAGGACACCAGAACTGAACCGCATAATCCATGTGTGGCCTCACTAATGCTAGGTAAAGTTTCAAGATAACGTCAGCAGTTCTGTTACTCACAGACCTAGATATGAACCCTAGAATCCTGTTTGCCTTGTTGCGAACGCTAATACATTGTTTTCTAGGTTTCAAGTCGTTGCTAACAAATACACCTAGATCTTTTTCACAAACTGAGTTTTCTATTTCCGTGTTACCTAGTTTATACTTAACGTTTGTATTCGTCTTCCCTATCTGTAGTACCTTGCATTTATCAGTATAAAAATTCATTTGCCAGTCAACTGACCACTAATGTAAGGTATCTAGATCTCTTTGAAGGTGTTCAAAGTCACTGTCTGAATTTATCACTCTCCCCATTTTGGTATCATCTGCAAATTTACTAATCCTACTAGTTATGTCTAAATCAAGATCATTAATGAATATAACAAACAGCAGAGGGCCCAATACAGATCCCTGGGGAACTCCGCTTTTGACCGCACCCCAGTCTGACTTTAATCCATTTATGCTGACTCTTTGTTTCCTACCAGTTCACCATGACCTAATCCATTTTAATAATGATCCACCTATTCCATGTGCTTCTACCTTCCTTATCAATCTCTCATGAGGGACTCTATCGAATGCTTTACTGAAGTCTAAATAAATTATATCATATGACTTATCATTATCTACCGCTTCATATACTTCTGAGAAAAAGCTAAGCAAATTTGTGAGACAAGAACGTCCCTGGGTGAACCCGTGCTGAGAAGAATGAATAAAGTTGAATGTTTCAAGGTGGCTTCTGATTTTTGTAGCAATAATTGACTCTAGCAACTTGCCTATGATTGACGTGAGACTAATGGGACGGTAATTTGATGCAATTGATTTATCACCCTTTTTGAAAATCGGAACTACATTTGCAAGTTTCCAAGCTTCTGGCACTAGGCCCGATTCTAATGACTTATTAAATAAAACTGCTAATGGATTACTCAACTCATCTCTACATTCTTTTAATATTCTAGCATATACCTCGTCTGGACCAGGCGATTTATGAGGCTTCAGTTTGTAATTACTTTAAGCACATCGTTACTAGTAATATTGATATTCATCAACATATTTTCTATACTGTCGTTATATACCTTATGAACTTCTGGAAACTGTGCTAGGTTTTCATTTGTGAATACGGAGCGAAAATGACTATTTAATGTACTACACATTTCTAACTCATCATCAGTCATTTCACCTGTCGTAGTTTTAAGGGGACCTATTGTATCTCTAACCTTTGATTTATACAGTTGATAAAAAGCTTTGGGGTTATTTTTCGATTCGTTTGCTATCTTGATTTCATAATTTCTCTTTGCTTTCCTAATTTCTGTTTTTACCTGTCTTTTTAGGTTCTGATAGTAACCAAGTAAGTGATTTTCGCCTTTCTTAACTTTTCTATATACTCCTTTCTTTTTCCTTAGAAGATCTAAGAGTCTATTATTCATCCATTTTGGTTGGTTCCGTATCGATCTGAATTTTCTTCTAGGGATGTGTTTATTTTGAGCATTATTGATTGTCGCAATAAATTGTTCATAAGTAGCTGCTAAATTAAATTCGGGGTTATCCCGTCCTAAGTTGACAGTTTCCGGAGGTGTGGGGGGGATTAATCTTTTGACCATAGGGTCATCCCTTAGGTCTCTCCTTAAGCTACCGTAATTAGCCTTCCTAAAATCCGGGATCAAGACCGAATTTTCCACTTATTTGGATTGACAATGTATTGTGAGTACAGTATTATATTTTTCGAGTATTTTAGCCGGTAAAAGTACCAATAATATTACGGTAGTTGCTCAAAGTGGAGAAGGGTTTGAAAGAGAGGGAAAATGTGGAGTAAAATACTAAGAAGAACAATAAACGAACCTTTGAAAACCTGACCTGACCTAACCTATAAAACTCCTAAAACTATAAAGCACGTACAGCACCTTATTGTTGTTTAATGTGTTGAAGTTTTCCGTGTTCAGGTGGGGAGGGAATCTATGAACTTGAAAGTGATTTTTAATCTTTCTGTAGATTAAGGAAGGTTAGGTCAGGATTTCAAAGGTTTGTTTAGTGTTATTTTTAGTATCTTACCCCACATTCTCCATCTACCTCAAAGCCCTGTCCACTTGTTGGGAATTGGTGATGTTTTATACAGTATTATACATTCAGTAAGTGGGAAACACTGGAGCACCTTAGCTTTTGTGTTTATTCAAGACATTGTCAGGTCATGAGACCCAACTGTGGGTGACCTGACATTGCATCAGAAGGTCAGTATTTTGAGACCACTCATCGTCCACCCTACCTCCACCTGACATTGCATCATTAGGGTGTCATACGGAGGCGAATTTTTTTTTTTTTGAGTTTGAAAAATCGGTCCATGGTATTAATGATGTAGTTCTATGTGCAGAATCATGTGATATCTTCAGATTTGAAACGTTTTCATTTTTTGCTAGGTAAATTTTAACTTGAAATCTTATGAAAATTCAGTATTCCCACCCTTTTACCAACACCACTAAATAGCTTATTTAAAGTAAAGTAAATGTATCAGGTTAATTTATTAGGATGAAAATGATCCAGAATAGTGAAACGAATGATCTTGACACATTTATTAAATTTAATATTCCTTTAGAAAACAAAATCATCAAATACAAAAACCGGTTTTACTACTACGACCCGGTGTTGCTGCACACCATAGAGAACATGTCTTTCTTGCTTCTGTTTCTACTCATCACCTCCCTGCTGACCACCTGAGCTCGGATGTAGCCTTCCCCCCTCTCCTGGCTGTACACGTGACTACTGGCCTCGCTCACTTGCTGTACACAACGCTCTATACTCTGGGTGTGCGAGGGCCAGGCAGGGACATGCATGGGGTTGTCCAGGAAAGCTCTGACTTGAACATTGGTGAGGCTGCAGGTAAGAGGGGGCTCACTGCCAGCCTGGATGTTATCCAGATCTATGAGATCAGTGAGGGTCTTGGCACCTAGATTGACTTCAGGAGTCTTCCTGACCCTGAAGGAATCGTCACCAACTGATTCGTTATGCCCAGATCCTCTCATAAGTCTCATATCCAAGATCTTTTTGACTGCCACTCTTCTCTCCTCCTCATCCTTACTGCAGAGCATTGTCTGCAGAACTGCCTCGGGATGAGCATACCAGGAAGATCTTCTCACAGTCTTCTCCACAATCTGAACAACCTTCCTTGGCTGACTCCTCAGGAGCTCAAGCTGGAAGAGAACATGCCTCGGACCTTCGGAGAACGATGACTTGACCTTGGTGTTGAACCAATTTGGCAAGTAGACACTCACGATGAATTGGACAATAAGTCTCAGGTTGTGAAGCTGGTTCCCTTTCAGTTTATGATGAGCGACCCAAATTCTGCAGAACCTGAGAGCCGTTGTGAGCCACCTAGAATGTGAGACTGGACCTATCTGCAGGTAAGCAAGTCTATCAGGCATGACCCCAGTTTTGATGGCACTGCAAATCATGTAACCATAGTACTGGTCAGTACTCAGGTCGTCAATGACAGTATGTGCAAGCTCAACGAGTGGAGGGCCAACTGTGATTTTTTCAAAGCTCGGATTTATTTCTAACTCAGTAGCAGACTCCAGCATCTTGCCGAGAGGACCAGACCATCTGTTGTTTGAAAGAGTCTTGCCATCCAGCTCCTGGATCAGATGTCTGAGTGGCAACTCGTTGGTGTGGAGGTCACAAAAAATCCAGACCAGCTTCCTCCCAATCTTCCGCTCTATCCACTGTATGACCCCCCCTTGCCACCCTGTGTTCGTGTTGGTGCTGTCCCCTCCAATGGCCTGCAGGGTCTGGTCTACGTTCCTCTCTCTGAGCCAGTTCACAATGTTATCTGCCACTATCTCAGCTGGTTTCCTAATGTCATCTTTCTCTGGAGTGAAATGCCACAAATACTTCCCTCCTGGTTCACTGCAGCAGGAGTAGTGTTCCTCCTTCACCATGGCAGGGAACAACTTGTCAGAATCTCCAACTTTCATGAACACTTTAGTGTCATCCCTTCTCCCATCAAAGAACAAACAATTGATTCCATTTTCTCTTATCCCCTTATCAAACTCCTCTTCTAGGTTACTGACAAGTTTCTCCTGAGCTCTCCTTACTGTGTTATGATCTATCACCAGGTGAACATCATCAGGTGTTATCAAACCACCGTCAACCCAGGCAGCTGTTGCTATCTCTGCAGTTTCTCTGAGACTAGTGTGGTGTCGCATGCTGGCCAGAGCTATGCTTGGGATATCTTTCCTATTTCGAATGTTATGCCTGGAAGGTTTGGGATCATTATTTTCTGGGTTAGGGACAAAGTCACCATTCTCCTGGTCAGCACTCGGATCAGCCATGGGGAAGTCATTAAACTCTGAATCAGCTTGACTCCAATCATCGGCCTTTTTTACCTCACCCTGGGCCTTCTCAAATCTCTTTTCCTCGGCAACTCTTCTCCTCTTCTGTCTCTCTGTGGCAGCCTCCTGTCTCTTGGACTCCGGAATATCTTGACTAGAAATCATGAGAGCCCCTGTTCTGCCAGTCTTCTCTCTCTGTGCTTTGACAAATGCCAGTTCGATCACAGGAATCTTCAGTTCACGCTTGCAAAAACAGGAGATGTGGGCCTCGGATTTACAGTCACGATCGCATCCAAACTCAGGACAGAGAACAAGTGGGCACTTGCAAGTAATTATGTAAAATAACTGGTCCAGTTGCTTCGCAAAGCTGTCCTTAACTGCAAGTT
Organism: Homarus gammarus; assembly: GCA_958450375.1. NCBI lineage: Eukaryota > Metazoa > Arthropoda > Malacostraca > Decapoda > Nephropidae > Homarus > Homarus gammarus. The sequence goes on from CAUDMG010000234.1 coordinate 41,130, forward strand.
TTCCTCTCCCAAGAGAGATATCTCTTGCCTTTTCCCAACTGGCTAGCAGTCTCTCACTAATCTTCTTCTGACCTGTTATGACTGGAGGCTTGAACTGAGTGTTAGCCAGAGTGTACTGTGCCAAGACAGCTTTGGTCATATCACTAGCAATGTCTTTGTTTGTGTAAGTTCTTTGGTTCTTTTCACTGATTTGCCTGATTAAAACACCGTATCTCAAAGCATCTCTCAATGTAGGCAACTCCGACTTCAGGAGCTCTCTCCCAGACCCAAGATAGTGACTGAGATGGCTGGATTTTTGGTTCCTCGTCCTGACACAAGCAGCCATCGCAAATATTATCAACTTATAAATGCATCAGAATCTGAAACAGAAAAAAATATTGTTAGTTGGGTTGTTAACGAATGAAGTCAGAAAGCAATGTTCACTATTTAATTGTAATGCGCTAATGCAGCTATACGTTATATTTTCGATAAATTTCACGCCAAAATTTACCTAGCAAAAGGTTGCAAAATATTGAAACTGAAATTATTTTCTGTTTATATACACTAAAATCTACCAAAAAAGTGATGGGCCATTAGTTTTAGCTGATCTTCCCTCCTATGACACACCCTACTGTGCATGGCAGCTCCTGTCGAGAGTTACTACCATTCTCTATCATCCATGAATCTATCTAGCCTCCTTTTGAAACTTTCCAGAGTTCCCGCATTTACTACAAAGTTGCTAAGCTTGTTCCACTCGTCCACCACCCTATTTGTGAACCAGTTTCTTCCTATCTCCCTCCTAAACCTAAACTTATCCAACTTGAATGCGTTGCTCGGAGTCCTATCCTGCTCGGATATTATAAGAACTGTGGCATGGGGGTTATTATCAAAATCTCTTTGCATAAGACTCGCCCCTTTAGCTAGGCCGCTGGCATCAGCGTGGACCTCGAATGGTGCATCAAAATTAGATAACTTTAATGCCGGATTCTAAGTCAACTTCTGCCGTAGTTGGTCAAACGCTGCCTGGTGTTTGGGTTCCCATTTAAATCTAGTATTTGATTTGGTCAATTGTGTGAGTGGAGCTGTCATAGTGATCTATGTGTCTACGAAAATAACTGCACGCACCTAGTAGTTGGCGCACCTCCCTAACGGTCCTGGTTCTGGGCATGTCAACAAAAGCTCGGCACTTATCTGAGTTCGGGTCTATTACCGTCTGGTGATAACTGGAACCCCAGGAATTTAAAGGACTGCGCGACAAAGGTACATTTCCCCCCGTTTAATTTATATCCCGCGTTATGTTAGCGTCTCCTTTAGGTGGTGTAGGTGACCCCCAAATGAATAACAACATCATCAAGGTAAGCTAGCGAGTGTTTACCGAGGACGGGAGAACAAAATGAAATAAATGGCTCGTTGAAATGAAGACGGCGCGTTTTTTAAGCTGAATGGCATGCGTCGAAATTGGTATAGGCGCACCCCATCAGAAAATGCTGTTATAGCGCGATCTTTCTCCGCTACAAGTATAGTACAATAAGATGCTTTAGCATCTAAAGTAGTAAAATATCGTGCAGCTCCAAAGTCATCTATAATACCCCGAATGTGTGGCAACGAGTACGAATCTGCGACTGTTAGGTCGTTAAGTTTATGGTAATCCACGCAGAAGCGAAATGACCCGTCGGGTTTCTTCACTACAACAACAGGTGACAACTAAGGTGAAGAGCTAGGCTCAATCACACCTTGTTGTAACATTTTCTGGCATTCTTCTCTAATCACCTGCCGGGCGCGCTTAGGTAGTCGCCATTGTCTTGTTTGTACAGGCGCACTTTCTCCAGTAGGGATAGTGTGTTCTATATCAGGTATGAAGCCTATATCACCTTCATGTTGTGAGAACAAGTGAGGGAATGATCGTAGAATGTCCCGAATGTGGAGTCTTTCAGCAGGATTCAAGTGTATCAGGTTCAAAGATATAATCATCCGGTCAACATCTTTACTCAGTACGGGGCCTTCAGTGCGTGGGTTCGTGTTAGCAACGTTAGGAGCACTAGCTTGTAGCGCTCAAATTTGAGGTGTTGGCTGTGTCGGTCCTATGACTGACGCTGCGGGTATTATGGTAGTATGGGATAATCCGTCCCCTTTTCTCAGGCGAACAGGGTGTTTAGTAACATTCATGAGAGGAAGAAAAATAGTGCTGTTCACTACAGTTGAAATGTGATGGGGAATTACAAGAAAATTTAACCTACCCTCTCCCCTAACCACACTACGGGCCGCCCTACCCTCTACCCTGACCACATTATGGGCCTCCCTACGGCTGCCTTAATAAAAGTTAGTGCTTCAGGGGGACTAGAGCGTGAACAATGTGCACCGGAGACTGGGAGGTAGGGGCGGCTGGAGACACCGACTGGTTACCCTTGACTGTAAGATCTAACATCTACTCGGACATTTCCTTCTGATATTTAGGTCTACGACTCGTAGCCGCGACAACTGGATCGTGCATGACAAATTTTACAGGGTACCATACATTATTTGAGCGCAAATAACTAATTTCGGGGAGTGTAATTATGGGATAACGCAACGTTGAAACGTCGTAAGAAATCCATTCCTATTAAGATGTCTCCAGGAAATACTGGATCATCACCAACTAAACCTGCATGTCTAACCAAGGACTTCCCTACAGTTGCATCAAGTGGGCAATGTCCGGCGATCGACAATGCTTCACCGCTAAAGGCGGATATCTGTTTATTAGACCCGACAAGCAGAACGGGACTAAGTCTTATGAATGCGCTTTTCTTAATAATCGTGACCTGGCTACCGGTGTCAATAAATGCGGTTAGGCGGACTCCACTTACAGTCATCTCAATCGGTGGCCTGTCTGGGGAAAGTTGTCGGTTTTTCTTAATCTGAGCGCTACTAGCGTTGTCCGGCTCAAAATTTCGGGCAATGCATTTAGAGATGACCTCACTGAATGTAATTCCAGCACACTAGCGGTGGTGGGCCTGTTGAGTACGTGTGGGGGCGAGAGAGCCAACGGGTTATAATGAGGTTGATCCACTCCAGTTACGTAGGGTCGTGATTGTGCTATATCTGTCACAGGTACGGTAGGTAGAGGGGGTAGCCTATGGAAAGCGTACTCTATTCGATCGAACTCCTAAATAATTTGTGCTTTCGCAGTACATGTTTTTATCGTACCTGGTCGGTCCACACGTGGTGCTAACCAGGCTGGCAACCCTGAAATGTACAACGGTACAAGGAGCGCGTCCTCGGCCTCTTGTGAAAGTTGGGGAGCAACGTTAGCATTGTTTAATACTGAACGGAGACGTGTGGCGAAGACATCAGGCGTCTGGTTATCTAACAACTTGATGTGAAGGCGAGCATCAGCGCCAGATATTTTAGTCAAGAATTTTTTTTTGGAAAGCTGTTTCGAATTGGTCATAATCACAGATCCTCGTGAATGGCTCCTCTGTTGGGAGACTACAAACAGCCCCATGACATAATGAGAGAGCGGCGGTCACACGTCCACGACCCTTATATAAAGCCCGGGTAGCTCTTGCACTGATGTCTAGCCATGTCTCAATAGCCTGGTTCTTCTCCAGAATACTTAAGTGTCTTAGCGTGTCTGGATTAAATACCGGTACGGTTTTCCGAATTGGCGGTGCGGATGAGTGAGCACCTAGTAGAGTATCGATCAAGCTAAGTTGAGGGGATACAGGGGGAACATTGATAGCAAGACAACCATCACGGGTCCTAGGCAATACAATCTCAGGTGCCCGTGACGCGGAGGACTCACTCACAACTCGCCATCTACGAGTAACAAGCGGTGGTGACGAATCACAACTACGTGAACGGCGAATAGTCTCATCATCGGAGCGTACATTATCGGTCATCAAACTATCTGGGCTTGAACTATCTGGGCTATTGACAATCCTGGCAAGGGCTCTGGTCACGGGGCATCGTGGCGACATAGTGAAATACTCCCACGATCTATCAATATTCACAATTTGTTAAGCTATCAACCAGTTGCTTCTGTGTCACAATACTGAAACTGACACTAACTTAACTCAATAGCTGAAGCTATTGAAGCTATCAAATAATTGTATGCGAGCCACTCATCATCTAGATATCGGTGAGGTAACCTCATATGGCGTTACACTAACTTCAAATGGCGTTGAATGCGCTTCAAATAGCGTTAAACTAAATTCAAATGGCGTTAAAAGCGCGTCAAATGGCGTTAAACTCGCTGAAAAGAGCATTAAACTAACTTCAAATGGCATTAAACTAACTTCAAATGGCGTTAAACACTCTTCAAATGGCATTAAATGCGCTTCAAATGGCGTTAAACTTACTACAAATGCCGTAAAACTTACCCCAAATGGCATTAAACTAACTTCAAGTGGCGTTAAACTATACGCCTTTCAAATGGCGTTAAATTAACTTCATCTATCGTTAAACTAACTTCAAATGGAGCTAGACGAGCATCAAATGGCGTTAAACGCTTTAAATGGCATTAAACGCGTTTCAGATGGCGTTAAGCTCGGTTCAAATGGCGTTAAGCGCGCCTCAAATGATGCTAAACGTGCTTCAGAAGGCGTTAAAAGCGCTTCAAATTAAGTTCAAATGGCGTTAAACGCACTTCAAATGGCGTTGAATGCGCTTCAAATAGCGTTAAACTAAATTCAAATGGCGTTAAAAGCGCGTCAAATGACGTTAAACTCGCTGAAAATGGCATTAAACTAACTTCAAATGGTATTAAACGCTCTTCAAATGGCGTTAAACGTTTCAAATGGCATTAAACGCGTTTCAGATGGCGTTAAGCTCGGTTCAAATGGCGCTAAACGCGCCTCAAATGGTGTTAAACGCGCTTCAAAAGGCGTTAAACGCGCTTCAAATGGGGTTAACCGTGCTTCAAATGGTGTTAAACGCACTTCAAATGGCGTTAATTTGCTTAAAATTTACGTTAAACGCCCTTCAAATGGCGTTAAACTAACTTCAAATGGCATTAAACTAACTTCAAATGGCGTTAAGCTAACTTCAAATGGCATTAAACGCTCTTCAAAGGGTGTTAAACGCACTTCAAATGGGGTTAAACGCGGTTCAAATGGCGTGAAACACGGTTCAAATTTTGTTAAACGCGCTTCAAGTGGTGTTTAACACGCTTCAAATGGCGTTAACTCATTTCAAATGGCGTTAACTCATTTCAAATGGCGTTAAAATAACTTTAAATGGCATACTTATATATGATAAATATAATCATGAAAAATATACTCTGAAAAAAATTCGAATATTCATATTTCCACTTTCTCTCAGTTCCTGAAAAATCTGAAATATGACAATAATTTCGGGAATTCTAGCGAGCGAGCCTTCAAAAAGGATTTCTTAAGCGTGATATTCGGCCTTGTGTTGTTATATTGCGTCTCATCCACCGGCCATGAAAACTGTACCCTTCCTCTGTCTTCACCTCGAATTCTATATTAATTCATATATCTCTTGCATGATACCATAAATATATATATATATAAATAACGCATACTTCAGCCTCTGCATATCTTTAGTGGAGACTGTCGCTCCTCACAACTGTCAGCTGAGGCAAGAGAAGCTGACAGCAGGAAAAAACGCGAGAGGAGTTTTTAGGGGAGAGAGGAGGAAAAACCCTGAGGAAGATTGAGATAGATAATGTTCCTCGTTTCCATCTTTACACCATCTGGTTAAAACAATCTCATCTGTCTGTCTGTCTGTCTGTCAGTCTGTCTGCCTGTCTGCCTTTGTCTGTCTGTCTCTCTATGTCTGTCTTTCCCAATTTTTCTGTCTGTCTCTCTGTCTGTCCCTCTGCCTTTCTGTGTCTCCCTATTTATCTGTCTCTGTCTTTTTCTCTCTAACTAACTAAAACAGGAGAAGGTACTCATTATGCATCAAGAGTTTCTATTTTCCCAGACTGAAGCTTGAGCATAAACAATGATACAAGTTATTCCTTGAAGAGATCTCTTGAGCCGCTCGTTAGTTCTGTTCAAGAAGAAGGATGGGTTAGGCATGAGGGAGGAGGAGGAGGAGGAGGAGGAGGAAAAAATAATAATAATAGAAGAAGAAGAAGAAGAAGAAGAGAGGCATATGTGAACAAGAAGAATTATGAAATAAACTAAATCAAAATGAACAATATGGAGGAGAAAGTGAGTTAGGGAGTAGGAGAGAGAGAGAGAGAGAGAGAGAGAGAGAGAGAGAGAGAACTATATGCAATCAATCTTAGTTTTCCTCTTTTTTTTTTTGCTTATTTCTCCCCCCCCCCCCCCCCCCCCCCAAAGAGTAATATTTAATGTTTTCTCAATCACACTCCATCTTGTCTTTCTCAATTATTTTTTAGGTGAAGACTTATGATAATCAAAGGGGATATTTCTCCTATATGATCTTTCTCTTTCCTCCATTTACAAAGAACCTTGCTCGGCTCGTTTGATGATGAAATGTAAATGAGATAGTGAAGCAAGAAGTTTACTATATAAATTGCACAATGTTGATAAAAGAGACATGATTCGGTGTTTTGGTTGCAGAAGCTCAAATGAAAAGACAACTGGTGTAGATATATTTAGGTGTTAATGATATATACTATGGGGTACAAGCAGGTACAGTCGGCTGGTGGGTTTTGTGAGATGTGGCAACACTGTGGAATGCTTATCTTGCATCCCTATTCTGGTTACTAATGCAGCGTTCTTAGGGCCATTCCGGGAGTTTTAATACGACGTAAACAAACACAGAGCTGCCACATCTCACAAAAACGTACCAACCACTGTACCAGGTTAAATTGAAGGCGACTGTACCTAATGCATAACAATATAAAGGAGATAGGTAATAGCAGGGATTGTTTTTATTTTCATCTTATCATTGTCATCCTTCCTCCTGACTCTCCTTTTCATTCTCCCTCTCCCATTATCATCCTGCTATTCTTCCCTGTCATTCCCTCCTCCTTTTCCCATATTTATTATACCATTCACATTATTCCTTCTCACTCTTCTCTCCCGCCTCCTTATTGCACAGTTAACACTTCTCGAATGGGTGTGTCACAAGTCTGGCGGAAATATCGTTCAGGAGGTTGTGTAGAAAGTCGAGCGGAAAGTTGGTTAGAAAGTCGGGTGAAATTAACGTTTGCAAGATTGTGTAAAACGTCGGGTGGAAAGTTTAATAGAAAGGCGGGCGGATCATTGTGTAAGCGTCTGACGCAAGTATCGTTCACGAGATTTTGTAGAGAGCCAGGCGGAAAGTTGAGTAGTAGATCGGGGAGGAAGGCTGAGTAGAAAGTCGGGCGGAAAGCTCAGCATGTGGCGGAAGTGTAGGCCGGCAGCAGTTACCAGGAAAAGTTTAGCACGAGTTAAGAGGTTTTATCCTTCGGGGAGGAACAGTTAATAACGAGGACACATTTATTTTGTGAAGGAAAGAAGGAAAGGGGGAAGGGGAAGCACGTGCTGAGTAGATGGGGAGACAAAATTAGACATAGAAAGGAAAATAGATGAAGAGAAAAAACAATAATATGAACCTTCAAACACACACACACACGAAGGTACAGAAGACTCTCAGAGGCCAAGAGACACCAACGAGTGTCTGGAGTCACACACTCTCTCACGTACTACATCCACTTGTATAAGCGCCCAGGGAAGAGAGTCTGAGATATAGCCGAGAATTATCATAACATCTCGTATGCTTTTCTGGGCAGCCCACGCTTCTCCTTCCCTTTTTCGTTCCCTTCCTCCTATCTCCACTTCCTTTTCCGTTCCCCTTATTCCTGTCTTCCCTCCCTTTTTCGTCCCCTTCCTCCTGTCTCCCCTTCCTTTTTCGTTCCCCTTCTTCATGTCTTCCTTCCTTTTTTCGTTCCCCTTCTTCATGTCTTCCTTCCCTTTTTCGTTCCCTTTCTTCCTGTCTTCCCTCCCTTTTTCGTTCCCTTCCTCCTGTCTTCCTTCCCTTTTTCGTTCCACACCACCTGTGTTCCTTCCGCCCTTCATTCTGTAGTTACTGTGTTCCCTCCCTACTTCGTTTCCTACCACCTGTATCCCTCCTACGCCTTCTCCGTCTCTCGTTCTCTGGTGATTTATGGTCACATTATAACACAGCAATATAAACTATACTTGGACTGTAGTTTACTCCATCGTTCTAACCCTAATCATAGTTAACGTCTAGACACAGCCTCACTTTATACACCACAGCGCGACGTTCTCCATGCGACTGCTCTAAACGACAGGCCGATGACAACTGAGAGTCTGAGAGTCTAAGACACTATGTTTGAACTGAGTCAACTGATCCCTTCAACCAGAATTTGATGGGAAGTTGCCACTTCATCAACAAAACATCACACGATTCTTCTTACAATATTCAAATCTATTCACAAGCAAAAACTAAGATACAAAATAATTTAAGGATAAGTACAATAACCATAAATTAATATACGCAAAGCAAATATTACAAATTTAAATCGAAAAATGTATCCGAAGTCAGAAACGAACACGGCAATAACGTCACGATTATACACGATGCAGTTCTACCGTAATCTATATCAATTCTTCACATATATATTAACCAGTTCCCTTTTATTCTAGATACGTTCCCTCCTACTGCCTTCCCTCTCTCCTGTATTTTATCCCTTCTGCCCCACTTCCCTCCTTCACTGCTTCTTCCTACCTTCCTTCCCTCTAAGTCTTTTACTGATTCTTCCTCTCCCCCTTCTTTCCCTCTTTCTCTCATGTCCCCCCCCCCACTCCCTGCCTCCTTCACCCTTCCATATCCTTAGTCCCATCTACTCATCTTCCCTCTCTCCTAGTTCTTTCTCACCCACTCCCTTCTTCGCTTCCTTATCCTTTCCCGTCTTCCCTCCCATCCTTCCTGAATCCACCAAAACCCCTCCCTCCATCCTTCCCTGTAGTTGTTGATCCTGGCCTTGTGGAGAACCTCAGCCTGGGAGGAAGACCCACCTGCTGGGGATCTTCACCGTTATCAACTAACTCAGGTGACGCTCAGTGTCAAGTTTACCTGTGTTTTCTTCTTATAAGGATGTGAAGCTCATTTGATTCTGTCTTACCGCATGAGTTGTATTTTTTAAATTATGTATCATTATATACTCCCAGACTAACACTAATACAGTTATGCCCAACTTTGAGAAACACTCGTCTTCTCCTTTCAACCAGGTGTGTTGGGAACTTGGGTGTACTAACAGGAGATTCACAACATTGCCTGAAATATCTGTTTACTTAACCATATACGTTACGTTTACTAATTTGGAGCACTAGTTCTTCGGGGTTCAGGACTCCTTACTGTTAACATAATTATAAAACTTTTGTATTTCTTAAAAGGAATGGTTTTGAATTGAAAGTTCTGAGTCATATCTTAGACACTGCAAGGTTCTATTTAAAATGATTTTCGGTCTTTTTATTTTTTTGTAATGAAGATTTCATTTCCTGCCTCATCTATCTGATGTATCTCTCTCTCTCTCTCTCTCTCTCTCTCTCTCTCTCTCTCTCTCTCTTTCTACCCCATCGTCCCTTTATCTCTGTTAGTTTCATCACACTGTACTCCTAGTCTCTCTTTCTCTCTCTCTCTCTACCCCATCGTCCCTTTATCTCTGTTAGTTTCATCACACTGTACTCCTAGTCTCTCTCTCTCTCTCTCTCTCTCTCTCTCTCTCTCTCTCTCTCTTACCAGGTTTGTTTTTTATTTACCTTCTTCTCCCTACCAACATCATCTGCCTTATAAACTTTATCTCACCCCGTCTTTCCGAAATTTACCACTCCCTGTTTCTCCCAGACCACACTATTCATTCCCAGACCACACTACTCAATCCCACACCACACTATCTTCCTCCCAGACCACACTATTCATTCCCAGACCACACTATCTCCCTCCCAGACCACACTATTCACTGCCAGACCACACTAATATATCTCTCTCCCAGTCCACACTATTCACCCCACGACCACACTATCTACTCCCAGACCACACTAACTTCCCTCCCAGATCACGCTATTCACCCCACGACCACACTATCTTCCTCCCAGACCACACTATCTCACTCCCAGACCACACTATTCACCCCACGACCACACTATCTTCCTCCCAGACCACACTATTCACCCCACGACCACACTATCTTCCTCCAAGACCACACTATTCACTGCCAGGCCACACTATCTTCCTCTCGACGTTTCCATCTGCCGTATAGAAGGAGATAGGGACCTGCTCTCACGGTATCTCGAGTATTCTAATTCAGGCTTCCATTACAGAGAAATTGGGTCTTTAGGTGAAGCTAATGGTGTTGTCCCATTTTTCCTCTCTCACTGTTGGAGTCAGTTGGAGACTTTCCTGTTGTAAGATTTATAACGGAAACAGTTTTTTTTGTGGCCTAAAGAGAATATAAATCTTTTTTTTCTCGTAAATAAGGATATAATATAATATTTTAATTTCCTCAAAAGTGAGATTTTATTTTAAGTTTGCTAAAAATCTCTCTTTTTTTTATATTATGGACAAGATACATTGTCCCTGCCTCTCTTCCTTCCAGAAATAAAAGACAAATATATATTATAGTCTACCACAAAATGTCTTTAATAAATGGAAGGGAGAAAAGAATTGTGATCAAAATAAACCCCACATCTTTCCCCTTCCCTCTAGAATAAATTTCCAACCAATTCGTAGAAGAAATTTATAATAGTTTCCTCTTAAGAAAATGGAACATATATGAATGAGTACCGTAAAATATTAACACAGTTTCGACCGCAAAAATAGTCTCCATAGAGACACTTTGGGTTGAGAGAGAGAGAGAGAGAGAGAGAGAGAGAGAGAGAGAGAGAGAGAGAGAGACTTGAGCTCCACACAATAACCGACCGAGATCGCATAAAACCAACCCATTTTATAAGTAAATATAGCCTACCCAGTTTCTATGTAAATATTCACGAAATAAACATCTTATCCGGACGTTTCCATATGTGTTTCATGTTTCTCTGTCACAAAGTTAAGATTGTTGGGGATGAGATACAGGGAACGCGAGGGAGAAAAAATAAGATGTCATGAATTCGTAATGAGACAACTGGGAGAAGGAAAAAGGATAGAGAAGACGAAGAAGAAGAAGAAGAAATAATAACAATATTGATATTGATAATATCATGACTACCTCACCACGACGTAAGTAGTAGTAGTAGTGATGCAGCAAGTCAGGTGGATACCAAGGAATTAAACAAGATTCGTCGGTCCATTACGACAGAGCGGCAGCACACCCAAAGTGGTAAACTGCAACAACTGTTGCAACAAGTGCCAAAGAATGTGAAAAGAAAAGTAGCAATAGCGCAGGAGGTGGGCGCCTCAAACTGGTTAACAACGTTACCGATAAGGGCAAAAGGATTCATCCTTAATAAACAAGAATTCACAGATGCCATTGCTCTAAGGTACGGTAGGCCAGTAGAAGGTTTGCCCTCCCAATTACGCGTGCAGCTCATCTTAGGACATCCACCACTCCATGGTGTGCAAGAAAGGGGGCTTCGTATGCATGAGGCATGACGAAGAAAAGATCTAACAGCAAATCTACTGAGAGAAATCTGCCATGACGTCATGGTGGAACCACCCTTCCTTCCACTGGACAGTGAAAACCTCTGTCACAGGACTTCAAACACATCCAACGAAGCCCGTGTGGTCGTCAGTGGTCGAGGATTCTGAACGCGGGGACAGCGAGCCTTTTTTGACATAAGGACTTTTGATCCCATGGTCGCATGTCACCGCAACCTAGCTCTCGATGCTACACAAAGGAGGAATGAGAACGACAAGATTAGGGCATATGGGGAGAGAATTCAGAACGTTGATCAAGGCAGCTTCACTCCTCTGGTGTTCACAACCTCTGGTGGGATGGGACCAAGTGCAAAATGCTTCTATGACAGACTCGCGGAGATGTTATCCGAACAGAAGCAACAGTCCAGAAGTTGTTTTACAGCCTGGTTGAGATGTCTACTGTCCTTCTCTCTCCTTAGGTCTGCTTTTCTTTGCCCCAGGGGAACGAGAGCATCGGCCCCAAACCCGACAACAGCGACAGACATTGACTACGAGACAACAGTCACTGAATGGATCCGCCCCTGATTTATAGCGGCCACTCAACTCTAGTATCGAGTGGTTCCATATCAACTAACGCAACACAGCTAGGAGTAGTAGTAGTAGTAGTAAGAGTCATAGGTGTAACAGAAGTAGGAAAAGTGGTAATATTTGTTGTATATTAGCAGCAGTGATAGCAACAGTAGTAATATAGTTAGTTGCAAAGCAGTAGTAGAGTAGCAGCATTAATATCAGGAAGGAGCGGGGAGTAGCTGGGAGGTACGGGACCCAAGGCACGGTTGGTGACGGCCTCCCACCACGTCCGCCTCCAGCGAGGTCATATTGCCCTGATAACACAGCTAATTTCCGTTTGTGTTTCCGGCAGCGAGTTTTACTGAATACCGGGGTCATGTTCTACCACCGTCGCCTTCTATAACCTCCCCCCTTCCCTTCTCAGTCTCTCTCTCTTTCATTCTTTGTTTTAAGTCGGCTCCATTAATTTACTTCGAATTACTCTATACCTGTATTATTCAATGTCACCATAAAAGTGTAGTGCTACCGGACCTTAATACCTGATGAATCTTCTTCATATTGCAATGTAATATATTTAAACATGAGAGAGAAAAAGAGAGAGAGAGAGAGAGAGAGAGAGAGAGAGAGAGAGAGAGAGAGAGAGAGAGAGATTAATAATTAAGAGACTAAAGTATCCTCTCTGACTTCTTCTTTTTTAAGTTTCGGTACCAAAGATAAATTTCAGTCAAGAAGAAAGTCGCACAATATAGCCCACACTGACTACTGAACTCACAAAATCTTGCTATAAAAATCCCGGAGCAACATATGCGGGTAAACTGCTCCGTGGACATACGGAGGGAAATCCCGTGTTAAGGGAGGCCGGTTTCCACCTCTAGCGGATCGTGTCACTTGTGCCTGGAGTGGCCGCAGCAGTGTTGACGGCGTGCGGGATGGTGATAAGGACTATTTCATATGTCTGGGAGGCCAAGATAATTATTTTTCCATTCTTACATAACTTACTCGGTTGAAATTGTTGGTTTGTGGTATAATACGCGTTTGTTGAGCTCTGGACGTTAGTGGAGTGGAGAAAGTTCCTCCTTTTCAAAACGTTTCTGCAATTGATAAATTTTTGTTTCCAGATGTTTATGGAGAGGAGAGTTTTATTTCCAAGCATTTGAGTGAGAGAATAAATTTTATCAAGACAAGTAGCCTACTTATAAAAGTGGGATTTCTTTTATCTCAAAACATCTTTTGACTTGGTAAGATATCATTTCCAAACGTGTTTGTGGCGTGATTAAGGTTTTCCTTCAAAAAGACTTTTGATTGGTTAACGTTTCTTTAACAAATGTTTGTGGGACCAGAAAAGCTCCTTACAAAATTATTTGTTGTTGAAAAAATTTTATCCTCTTAAAACATTTGCGGAATGACTGCCCGGTGAACCTTCATTTTCTCAAACTTTGTGGAGTAAGGATTCTGCATCAACATGTTTGTGGAGTACGTAAAGCTTCTTTCTCTCAAATCTCCAAAGTGTGTAAAATTTTTCTTCCAAACGTGTGTGAAAAGAATAAAATCCCTTTTCGCAAACGGATGTGGCATGGTCAGGCTTCTCTTCTCAAACGTTTCTTGAACTGAGTAAAGTTCCCCCAAAAAGTCTGTATATAGACAAAAATCAAAATAAATCTTAACAGATGGGTTCAATATATTTCAAAAGGAACACTGCAACTCCTGCTATCTCGGTAAGCTTATCAAAAAACCTTTACCGGTGTGTCAAATTATCTAACACAAAAGAGTAAAAACACTTTTTCTATTGTGTACAGTATTATATCTCTCTAACCTTCAAGTCATGGTTGAATGTTCACTCTCTTGACTGGATATATAATAAAAAAATTCCCAATAGAACTCACACTATTTATGACTTTTATTTCTTTCATAGTTTAAAGGAAACCAAGAAGAAAAAAATCAAGAGACTCCGTTTTCCTTAGGGGCCTCTGTAGCCACCCCCTCCTTCCCCCCCCTCCCCCCCCCTCCCCCCAGCCGTCTGCTGCTTTTGTTCAGAAAATGGGTTTTAATTTAAGGCTCTTGTAGCTCCCTAATAGCTCTCTCTTCTCTATAAAATCAAGGTAATGTTCTCATCCCGTAGGGCTTTAATTTTCTTATATAAATATCTGAAAGAATTTAAGGCGCTAAGACAGTTTTCCCTATCATGTTCTATCCACTATATCCTTCACTGATACCTAAACCAATTTATGGCGTGATATATTAATTTTAATCTGTCGTGAAATATTATAATCTATGTTTATCGATACCATGATTGATATATTGCATACTGATTGCATCCTGTAATATCATAATTTAATAATAACTAAAGTTGATTATTTACCGCATTATGTAATGTAACAGGTAAATATTATGTAACAACCCATCTTATTTTCACTGTAATTTCTATCCATATTTCACCGTGACTCATTTTAATGTTTCATAATGTACTTTTACTCTGTGGAACTCATGATCAATTGAGTCTTTTATTAACTTGGTAAACAGTGATAGTAAGAACAAATTATAAACACATACAAAGATAAATAAAGGTTTGGTTCAGTTAAGACCAACCGTAGCTTTATATGACAAGTGATAATAATTACTGTTTGAAGATAATGGAACAAAGTTGCAAAAGAAAGTTTATAAATACTTAACATAAAGACGACGAATGTTAGTAAAGAGTCATAGTTTGAAGAGAGCGAGAGAGAGAGAGAGAGAGAGAGAGAGAGAGAGAGAGAGAGAGCGAGAGAGAGAGAGCAAAAAAGTTTTTGTTTTTTTACGGGGATTAGTTCATCCGAGCACAAGTCACTGACCCACATCAGGGCCTGGGGGAGGGGGGCGAAATAATAATAAAAATAATAATAATAATAATAATAATAATAATAATAATAATAATAATAATAATAATAATAAAAATTTAAAAAAAATTTAAACACTAATAATAATAACCATAAATAAATACACAATCCAAGTTGCTCTGTTATGTTCAGGGAAGGAAGGCAGGAAGGAAGGAAGGAAGGAAGGAAGGAAGGAAAGAAGAAAGGAAGGAAGGAAGAAAGGAAGGGGGGGATCTGCAGGAGAGCCACATGTGTTATGAAGGGAAGGCGGGTACTGGCCAGCGGCACATTCTCCCGCCTGACGACAGCAATAAGGAAAACATTGTAGCCTCGGGGAAGGGATCTGAGAATGGAGGAGGGAAGGAAGAGCGATGGTAGAGAGGAGGCACAAGGTGTTTATTCTCTTCCCAACCACGGTACAGTGCTTCTGATACTGATGATAAATGGTGCATGGTGGTGCTAGTGGCTTTGTTTATGTGTGGTGTAGTGGTTAAGGTTGTTGGTAGTAGTGGTTAAGGGTATTGATGTTGTTAATGTTCTCTTTGTGGTACAGTTGTTGGTAGTGGTGGGGGTGGTGGGAATAATGATGGTGGTAGTGGTGGGAATGATGATAATGGTAGTGGTATTCGTTTTACTACTTATGGTGCAATTTTTGTTTATGACGCCAGTGGCTCTCTTGCTACTGGTGATAAAATAAACTGTTTACTTTTTAGCGCTGTTACCGCTACTTTTGATACTTGTGTTATTGTTGTTGTTATTGCTCTTGTTGCTAGGTTACTGGCAGTTGCAGACGTAATAACACTCAATGAAATGTTGCTCGTGGTAGTGATGTTGATTTTGTGGTGCTGATGTTAGTTGATATTTGCACAGTGTTGGCTAAATGGTACTATGGGTCTCTCTCTATCTCTCTCTCTATATATATATATTTTGCACGTGCTCTCATATTCTCAGTTCGTTCTCTTACTAACACACCACACATTTTGGAAGCCTCTTCTTACCAACCTCCTGTCACATTCATACCTGCAATCCCCCTCACCACACATCCATCCTCACACTTGAAACAATACATTGGGAAGATCCAAAACAAAACACACCAGCTTCCACAGGGAATGATTTTTGTGAGTTAAGGAATCGGTAAAGGGTATCAAGATGAAGACACATATGACTCCTTGGGTTCAGATCCCCTTCAGGAGGCTGCGGCAGACAGATAGTGGGAATCGAGGGTGGCATTTTGGCAACCCTTGGTCCCTCCCCCTCTTCCAGCGATATTTGGCGAGAAGAAAAACGAATTGGCGGCAGTTTTCGTAAAATTTTGTTTGAGTGGAGGTGATAAAGGTCACGTATATCTGCATTCGAGTGGCACGGGGGGAAATGCGTTGCTAGAAATATGAAGTTTTCAAGACGTGGGGTGCGAATGTGTATGTGTGTGTGTGTGTGTGTGTGTGTAAGGAAACGAGAACACATCAAGTTATGGTCGAGTTTCATTTACTCTTCCTTATATTACCTTGATGAGGAGGAGCCAGGCCCCGGTTACACCTTAACGAGGCCACATGTTTTTAGTTTGGTGAGGATGAGTAGGACCATAACCAGCCACCAGCAGCGTCACCTTGTAGTACACTTGACATCACCAAAACCAGCACTCCCACACACCCCGGGGGCCTCAGGACGCTGCTGCCTCCATCATCATCGTCGTCCCCGTCAGTACTCACCTGTTAAAGCTGCCCTGCCTCTCTACTCTTGAATCTTAAAGTCTTGCGCGTAGAGAACTTGAATAATAATACAACTATTATATTAATAGTGTAATAAATGAAAAACTCATTTATCATGGTTACTTCTCTTTCTTGGTTGAATTTTCCACCATTAAGTCGTTCATTTCTTCTGCTGCTAATGGTTTGAGGTTTAATGCATCATTTGTTCTCACACTGATCCATTTTCTTTGATTTGTTGCTCACCAAACGAGGTTGCCGCCACTTCTTTGATATATGGTGTGAGAAAGAGAGAGAGAGAGAGAGAGAGAGAGAGAGAGAGAGAGAGAGAGAGAGAGAGAGAGAGAGAGGCATACTATATAAATATATATATATATATATATATATATATATATATATATATATATATATATATATATACTCTCTCTCTCTCTCTGTATATACTGTGTATGTACTGTGTATATCAGTGGTTCTCAACCTTGTTTGCCCCATGCACCCCTTTCAACATATGTCAGAATGTCATTCCCCCCTCCTTTCCAAGATTGTCTGCCTCAAAAAGTGCATTCCAAATAATATGCATATAATGCTGAAAATCCTTTATTTTTTCCATATTAGTATCAGTTTCCCCCCCCCTGAAAACCTGAGGGGGGAAATTCCCCCCTGGTTGAGAACCCCTGGTTTATATCATATAAATCTACCTAAATTGCTTTTAAATTCAACTAATTCTTTTAATTTGCGTTAATGACATATGGTGACTTCTCTCATTTTCTTATTCCGTAATTACATTTTAATTCCATTATTTCGATTAACTGTAATTACAGGTCGTGGTACCTTCAATTCTTTCCTCCTCAGGTAAATAGAATTAACCAATTACTGGGCTCAGAATAGTTTCCACAGTAGTGTTTTTCCACTAATGAGACACATATATATCCTAATCTTATCTTACAGCCTCTAAATGGAGAAAACTCAGTTGGGTACAATTACTGTCTTGCTTTAGTGCTTGGCAGTTTGTTAGCGGGAGAAGGATACAACTAACCCCTTAATCCAGGATAGGGCCACAAAGAAGTTCATTTGATTATAATTTGGTAGAGAGTATAGTTCAATGGTAACGAAGAAGACAAGAATGTGGAGGATATTTTGGAGGGGTGAGTGAAGTAGTGTATAAATAAATAAATAAATAAATAACATGTTCTGAATGTGGTCTTGGTAGTGTCTTCTGAGACGATGTTGCAGAACGAAAGATTCTTAATTAAATTTGGGGAAAATTTCTAAGACAAAAGTTTCAAAAGAAAACCTTGAGGCAACTTTGAAAGGTTCTGAAACAAGTCTTGTAAAAGGGGGAGAATTGGAACAAGATTTGGGTAATTATGTGTAATGTACACACACACATACACACACATACACACACACACACACACACACACACACTTCATCCTTGACAACCGAAGGGTCAAGACGTACCTTGGCGCTGCTCTGGCAGCAGCCACGTCAACTGTTATGTTTGCCCACACCAACTCCCTCCCCTGAACCCCTCCTCCCCACCGGAATATCAACAAGCTCTTGCCAGAAGTTACTATTTCATTTAGGAAAGGAATGGAACCAGTGTTGAATAGTGGTGAACAGTGATTAAGTCAGTGAAAAACAACTCGGCAGTAACAGCTGAGTCTTACCCAAGCTAACCTTCACACAGTGAGGTCCCAGGTGCCCAGTGATAACTCCCCCTGAGACTCCACAACACCAGCTATGTGTTAATCCGTTCAGGATAGGGAGGCCTGAGACCACACCTCACTCAGTTGAGTGAGTGAGGTCCTGTGACACCAGACCACGTGGTGTCTCCATGATGCACCGACCATACATAGTGAATGAGTTGCTACAGCATCATGTGCAGTCCCTCATAACACCATCTGTGAGGGAATTACTACACCACGTGAGGCCCCTCATAACACCATCTGTGAGGGAATTACTACACCACGTG
This sequence comes from Homarus gammarus, assembly GCA_958450375.1. NCBI lineage: Eukaryota > Metazoa > Arthropoda > Malacostraca > Decapoda > Nephropidae > Homarus > Homarus gammarus. The sequence continues at coordinate 59,705 of CAUDMG010000234.1, forward strand.
AGGCCCCTCATAACACCATCTGTGAGGGAATTACTACACCACGTGATGCCCCTCATAACACCATCTGTGAGGGAATTATTACACCACATCAGGCCCCTCATACACCATCTGTGAGGGAATTACTACATCATCAGGCCCCTCATAACACCATCTGTGAGGGAATTACTACACCACATCAGGCCCCTCATACACCATCTGTGAGGGAATTACTACATCATCAGGCCCCTCATAACACCATCTGTGAGGGAATTACTACATCATCAGGCCCCTCATAACACCACCTGTGAGGGAATTACTACACCACGTCAAGCCCCTCATAACACCACCTGTGAGGGAACTACTACTCCAAGTGATGCCCCTCATAACACCACCTGTGAGGGAATCACTACACCACGTCAAGCCCCTCATAACACCACCTGTGAGGGAACTACTACTCCAAGTGATGCCCCTCATAACGCCATCTGTGAGGGAGTTACTACACTACGTGTCTGCTGTTCAATACCTCAGCGCACATGATCAACGTGACCTCCACTGTAAACATTAATCTGTATGTTCACTGCATGTTCCTTTACCTTTCTCTAATGAAGACTTTTGTTAAACCACCAATGTCAATGTACTGTATGTAATAAGTCATTTATGTCCAATGTATATTTTCAGCCTTCGGGCTGCAGAACTTTTTCAGAACTATTTCAATAAACCGTTAATTATTATTATTATTACACACACATAAGAACATAAGAACATAAGAACATAAGAAAATAAGGAGTCTGCAATAGGCCGGTTGGCCTGTGCATGGCAGCTCCTGTCTAGAGTTACAACCACTCTCTATCATCCATGAATCTATCTAGCCTCCTTTTGAAACTTTCCAGAGTTCCAGCACTTACTACAAAGTTGTTAAGCTTGTTCCACTCGTCCACCACCCTATTTGTGAATCAGTTTCTTCCTATCTCCCTCCTAAACCTAAACTTATCCAACTTAAATCCGTTGCTCCGAGTCCTATCCTGCTCGGATATTATAAGAACTTTATCTATATCCCCTTTATTGATTCCTTTCACCCACTTAAATACTTCTATCATATCTCCCCGCACTCTTCGTCTTTCTAGGGAATGCAAGTTAAGTTTCTTTAACCTATCCTGATATGGAAGGTTTCTAAGTCCCGGAATCATTTTCGTCATTCTTCGCTGCACCGACTCTAGTGAATTGATATCCATTCTATAATAAGGGCACCAGAACTGAACCGCATAATCGAGGTGCGGCCTGACTAGCGCAAGATATAGTTGCAATAAGACCTCTGCACTCTTATTACTTGCACTTCTAGATATAAAACCCAATACTCTGTTTGCCTTATTTCGAACATTAATGCACTGTTTTCTAGGCCGTAGGTCCGGGCTTACAAGTACCCCTAGGTCTCTTTCACAAGTCGACTTCTCTAGCTTGATGTTGTTAAGGCTGTATACATTGACAGTATTTGTTCTTCCAATATTAAGTACGCTGCACTTGCTGGTGGTGAATTTCATTTGCCATTTTTCAGACTACCCCTGCAGTTTAGTTAGATCCTCCTGTAATGCATTTGCATCCTGCCCTGAATTAATCTGCCGCCCTATTTTGGTGTCATCCGCAAACTTGCTTAAGTCACTGCTGATCCCAGTATCTAGATCGTTCATGTAGATTATGAACAAGAGTGGGCCTAGTACTGACCCCTGGGGAACCCCACTGGTTACACGGCCCCACTCAGATTTAACACCACCTACGCTGACCCTCTGCGTTCTATCGGTGAGCCATTATTTTATCCAATTTAAAACTTTCCCCTCGATAACATGAGCCTTAATTTTTCTCAGAAGCCTCTGATGCGGTACTCTGTCAAATGCGTTGCTAAAGTCTAAGTAAATAACATCGTAATTTTCGTCATTATCTACTACCTCGAAGACTTTCCTAAAAAACGTCAGCAGATTTGTTAGACAAGATTTTCCCTTTGTAAACCCATGTTGCGAGTCGTAGATTAATTTGCTTTTCTCTAGATGCGATCGGATGCTATCTGCTATAATTGATTCAAGAAATTTCCCCACTACTGACGTCAAACACACACACACACACACACACATACACACCTCCTCCGCCGACTCAAGTCCCTCGGAGTTCCTGCACCCCAGCTCCTCAGTGTTTACACAACATTCATACTTCCCAAGCTCACCTATGCCTCCCCTACCTGGTCTTCCTCCCTAAATGCCACACAACGTAAACACCTAGAAAAAGTGCAAAAGAGGGCATGCAAGATTATTCTCTCCCCTTCCTACTCCACATATCAAGAAGCGCTCAACACACTGACCCTTTCGATTCTCACTGACCATCACCACGACCTCATCTGCAGATTTGGTGAGAAGCTTTTGCACCATCCTCGACACCGGCTCCTACTACCACCTGAGATCCCTAGCCCGAGAACTGCTGTTCGACACCACAACCGCATCCAGCCCATACGTGCACGAACTGATCGCTATAAGAACAGCCCAGTCCCAACCATTGTAAAAATTATCAATAGCTTGTAATAAACCAGTGTATTCACTCCCAGTAAATACTACTTCTTGCACGGTCACTATGTTAAAATGCACTGTAGTTTGAGCTTTTCCCCATCTAGTTATTATATATCTTATTTGTATCACTTATGTTACTTGTATATTATTTGTAATTCGAAACCCATTCCCCCAAATATGTAACTGTATACTTTCAGCCTTCTGGCTGCCAAGCTCTTTCAATAAACCGTTAATTATTATTATTATTATTATTATTACACACACACACACATACACACACACACACACACACACACACACACACATATCATCACGCCGAACAAGCATAAGAAAGTCAAGCCAGTGCCTGAAAGACAGTGTGCTCGCTATGAAGTGCCGCGACTATGGTACAGCCTACCATCCCTATTGCTGTCCAATGTCACATCTTTATGCAACAAGGTGGAGGAGGTCAGTGCCACTGTGAAGTCAGTTGGTGCAGGTATTGTGGCGATTACCGAGGCGTAGTAAATTGTTCCTGAGATCTATGCCATAGAAAACTATGAGTTATTTCACCACCTTAGAAAGGACAGGAGAGGTGGGGGTGTAGTGCTGTACTGTCGCAGTGACCTTAAACCACCATCACCCCTAGGTGTTAATGTACCTGAGGATGTAAAAGCTTTGTGGGTTCAGGTCACACCCACCTCCCATCCCCACCAGCTTGCCTCACTCATTGTTTGTGTTTGTTATCACCCCCCCCCCCTGCGCACCAGCCGCCAATGTACTGATTACTCATATAATTGACTCTGCTGACTCCCTGAGATCCAGATTTCCATGTGCTAAACTAGACATCAGTAACATCACCCAACACCTCCACCTTGCACAAATAGTTGACTTCCCCACACATGGGAATGCCACCCTGGGCCTCATCATGACTGATCTCGGAAACTACTACCTTTCCCCCCTGCCGCTGCCTCCCATGGGGCGCAGCCCCCACCTGTCTCTACTGTGGTCACCTACACCTACCATCTCACGACCGCCAGTTGTCACCAGGACTTACCGACCTACCCCTGACTCTGCCATACTGAGTTTCGGACAATGGGTGACCCGGTATCCCTGGACTGAAGTGATCACGTTAGACGATGTGCAGAACAAGTGGGATAATTACATGGACACTATCACCAAAGCCTACCACCACTTCTTTCCAGCCACGACACTGAGGATCCACCCCAATGATGTCCCGTGAATTAAACCCGTTTCAAAAGACTTATTGAGCAGTGCAACAAGGCATACTACACCAACAACTGCCTGTACAAAAGTCTACGTAATCAGGTCATCAGGGAAATCAAGTCAGCCAAGAAGTCTTATTATCCCAGGAAAGTGCACGGCCTCAAGGAGGTCGCCTTCGGTCAGTGGTGCTCTAAGGTAAAAGATCTCTGTGGTCTTAACCATCAGTCTCCCACACTTCCTTTCATCTCACATTTACCTAGTGAGGAGGCAGCTGAGATAATTAATAACTACTTTGCTACCATATGTCATACCTTACCCAGTCTTGACCTCACTCTCCTTCCAGCTTACTTACCTTCCCCCCCCCCCCCCCTCGCAGTGTTCAACCATTTGAAATCGCCAACAAACTCCTGAAAATTAAATCCAAACGCTCCACAACCCCAATTGGCCTCCCAATCAAAATTTACAAGGAGTTTGCAGTCGAACTTGCCACCCCCCTCTGTTCTATTATTAATGCATCCCTCAGACAAAGCAAATGCCCTAATGAATGGAAAACCGCATTTGTCACCCCGATCCCCAAGGTCACCACCCCACAGTCCCCTAGCGACCTCAGGCCAGTTGCCATTACCCCCCATACCCAGTCTACTCTGTGAAGACTTTGTTTTTGAGTGGGCATTTGCTAGAATTTATCAGTCAATTGATCCACAGCAATTTGGCAATATGAGGACCTCCTCTACATCACACTGCTTAGTTAGTTTCCTGGATTTCCTGCACAAAACCCTGCAGAAACGTAAGACAACACTGGCCGTTGCCCTTGTTGATTTTAGGAGGGCTTTTGACCTTGTTTATCACAGCACTGTTATCAACAAGGCCATTGCACTAGGGCTGCCCACCAACCTGGTCTCATGGCTCACTGATTTCTTGAGTGCACGTCACCAGGCAGTCAGGTACCAGGGCTTGGTCTCTACATTCCAACACCTCACCTGCGGCGTTCCCCAGGGGACCAAGATAGCACCACTTTGCTTCCTGATCCTGATCAACGACGCACTATCGGACACTCCTCACAGGTGGAAGTACGTGGATGACTGCACTGTGGGGGTTGCAGTGGACATCACCTCACCTGACTACTCATCACTACAAGGCACCCTGGACAGGCTACAGGCATGGACTATGGAGAACACAGTCACCATCAACCACACCAAAACCGTAGCCATGCACATCAATACCGCCACCACTCCAGTGCAAGCCCCAGCAGTCACAGTGGGTGCCCATCCTCTCCAGTTAGTGCAGTCTGCCAAACTCCTGGGTGTTGCCATAGACCACAAACTGGACTGGAAGGCCCATGTAAACAACACAATCTAGGCAGCCTATGACGACTTAGGTCACTTGGGGCACCCATGCCAGAGCTGAGGACTATCTACAATGCCTTTATTCTCCCCAAACCAACCTATGCGTTACCAGCCTGGTCGTCTTCTCTCAACTCTACCCAACAATGCCAGCTAGAGAAGGTACAGAAAACGGCCTGCAGAATCATGCTCGGCGCAGACTACTTGGGCTACAACAACGCTCTCTCCACCCTGGAAATGCCATCCCTCAGTGACCTCCACCACCAAGCACAAGCAAGGTTTGGCAGTGGACTACTGCACCATCCTCGTCATCGCCACCTCCTGTCACCGGCAGTCCCCAGACCACCTCGCACAGTCTGCCACTACAACAAAATTCAGCCCATAAGGGCCCGCACTGATAGATATAAGAATAGCACCATCCCATCTATTGTTAAAATAATAAACAACTCCTGATTTATGTACTGTACAATCCTGTAAATGTATTCAACGCATATCATTATGTCGAAATCAAATGTAAGTTTGTATATTTTCAGCCACCGGTTGCAACTCTATTAATAAACCGTTTATTATTCTTATTATTATTATTATTATTATTATTATTATATATACACACACACATACACAGTCTTTGTTTCACTTACTCTTCTGACTAGCTCGTAATAGGCTCTGACAATCGAAGTGTTTTTTTTTTGGTTTTGGTTAAAGTTGTATGTTGCTTTATCAGGGATTAAATATTTGTTGCCGTGTAATCGTTGTCTTTCTCGTTCTGTTCCTTCTGTTATCTTCTCTTCCCATCTTCTCTTTCTCCATCCCCTCCTCTTTTCGTCCTCTACTCCACTTTCTCTTCTTTCCTTCCTCCCCCTCCTTATCCACTCCCACCCCCCCCCCTTTTTCTGCAACCTAGTCTTCCTTCCTCTTTTTTTTAATTCTACCTCTTCTTCCTCCTCCTCCTCCCCCTTCTCACTTTCCTTCTCCCTGTCCCTCCTCCTCCTCCTCCTCCTCCTCTCTCTTCACCTTCCTCCAGCTCCTCGGTGACAGGGTAGGAGGTACAACTGTCAAAACTTGCCATAAACTCTTTCCCGAGGAAACTGTGAATATTAAAAATAAAAGAAGTGGACGGATCTCCATTGTGTCATATAGATAGACTGCCTTCACAAACTCTTAGGCTGGAAAGATACAAGACAGATTTATTTTGCTGTTATTAGTTTTGCACTTAAGTAGAACCGTTCAAACATTATATTTATTGTTATATATAAGGGAAAAGGTTAGCTAAGATGAGATTAAGAGTTAGAACAGATTTTAATAGTTTTCTCTTTATATTTCAGTTTAAGATTCATCTGTCACTCAGGATTACGGCAGAAAGTATTTTAATTGATTTTTTTATATAATTCAGTGATGTTATTCAAGGTCTGTTTTATGTTTATTAATTACCTGAAGTGTAAATACTTGTGTCTTTCCCTCTCTCTCTGTTATGCTTATCGCTAAAAGAATACTACTTACATTATTGCGAGCGGGTTAATTCCTCACCCTTAAGGGGTTAAGTCATCATACTGAAGGGGTTAAGTCATCATTCTTAAGGAGTTAAGTCTTCATTCTTAAGGGAGTAAGTCATCATCCTGAAGGAGTTAAGTCATCATTCTTAAGGAGGTAAGTCATCATTCTTAAGGAGGTAAGTCATCATTCTTAAGGAGTTAAGTCATCATTCTTAAGGAGTTAAGTCTTCATCCTCAAGGGGTTAAGTCATCATTCTCAAGGAGTTAAGTCATCACTCAATTGGTTAAGTCATTATTTTCAAAGGATTAAGTCATCGTCATCAAGGGATTTAAGCTATCGTTCTTAAAGAGGTTAATATTCGGTTCTCAAGGGGTTAAATCAACGTCCTAAATAATTAAAGCAACAATTAATATAATTTTTCTTAATGTTCACTATCTATATTAATTCGGATTTTGTTTTGGTTTTACATACGCCTCTGTGACAAGAACATTTACATTACGCGGCGTTTATCGTAACCGATATTAATTTCACTTTTATTCCCAATATAAACACGAAGCTCTGAGCGATAGGAAGAACACATACACACACACACACAAATATATGGTAAGAGTAGAATATTCTCCCTTAAGTTTCGGTGGTATAAGGTCGAGAGTGGCAAAGTTTATTGGTGTTCATCAGGGGATCGTGTGTATGGCCCAGGGCTGAGCAGATGAAGTGTTCACTCTTGTATGAAATAATGAGACGCATGGATTTCTGCTCCCTGATATTAATTTCGCGTGTCAGACTCTCTCTCTCTCTCTCTCTCTCTCTCTCTCTCTCTCTCTCTCTCTCTCTCTCCTTTTCTTCGGATATATTTTCCCCTGTAGGGATTGTTGTGTTCCGGGTTGTTTACTGGAGTTTGGACGTGTTTCCTTGTTAGGTAGTAGAGATGTGGGCTGAATGTAAGGGCTGAGTTTGAGGGATTTTCATTTTTAGTCATGGGTCAGGGTTATGTTAACACAAGAACATAAGAATGGAGGAAACTGCAGCGGGCCTATTGGCCCATACTGGGCAGTCCCGTTTACACCCAACCCCTATTGCTCATATAAGCATCCAACCTATGTTTGAAGCTATTCAGCGTATTCGAGTTAATGATGATATTTGGTAACTTGTTCCATTCATCCACTACTCTGTTTCCTAACCAGTGTTTACCTATTTCCCGCCTAAATCTAAATTTGTCTAATTTAAAACCATTGTTACGAGTTCGCTCCTGGTTAGATAGTTTGAGTACCTTTGTAATGTCCCCTTTGTTTAGCCCTGCCTTCCACTTGTACACCTCTATCAGGTCGCCCCTCGCTCTACGTCTCTCGAGGGAGTGCAAATTAAGATGCTTTAACCTGTCTCTATACTCAAGGTTCCTAATACCCGGGATTAGTCTTGTCATTCTCCTCTGAATTCTTTCCAAGGATTCTATATCCATTCTGTAATACGGTGACCAGAACTGAACTGCGTAATCCAGGTGTGGTCGCACAAGAGCAAGATACAGTTTTAGGATGACCTCGCTAGTCTTGTAACTAACACTCGTTTGTATGAACCCAAGTACTTTATTAGCCTTGTTACGAGCAAAAACACATTGTTTGCTTGGCTAAAGGTTCCTACTTATCATTACTCCTAAATTTCTCTCGCAGTCTGATTTCTCTATGCCATTGTTGTTCATCTGGTTTCCCTGTTTACATCTCCTATACTGAGTACTTTACATTTGTCCACGTTGAATTTCATCTGCCATTTTTCAGACCATTCGAAAAATTTGTTTAGATCTTCCTGTAGTTTTGCTGAGTCCTCGTCTGATTTAATAACACGTCCTATTTTAGTGTCATCAGCAAATTTACTTATGTTGCTGTCTATGCAGATATCTATGTCGTTTATGTATATAATAAATAATAATGGTCCAAGTACTGAGCCTTGGGGAACTCCACTTGTGACGTTGCTCCAATGGGACTTAGTGCCGTTAATGCTCACTCGCTGTTTCCTGTCCTGTAACCACGCCCTAATCCATTTAAGGATGCTACCTTTGATGCCATGTGCTTCTACCTTTCTAATTAGTCTTTCGTGGGGGACTCTGTCGAAGGCTTTGCTAAAGTCGAGATATACCACATCATAATTGTGCCCCTCGTCCACCGATTCGAAAACTGATGAAAAGAATGTTAATAGATTAGTTAGACAAGAACGTTCGCTTGTGAAGCCATGCTGGGAATCATTGATCAATAGGTGCTTCTCCAGGTGATTTCGAATAGAGTTTGAAATGATTGCTTCCAGTAATTTGCCTACTATTGATGTTAGACTGATTGGGTGGTAGTTAGAGGAGAGTGATCTATCCCCCTTCTTGAAAATCGGTATTACATTCGCTATCCTCCAGGATTCTGGTACTACACCTGTTTTTAAGGACATGTTAAACAACTTTGCTAAGGGCATACTAAGCTCTTCCCTACATTCCTTTAATACTCTGGCAAATATCTCATCGGGACCAGGTGACTTATTAGGCTTTAGTTTGTCTATTTGCTTACTAACATCGTTACTAGTCACTACTATCTCGCTTAATTTGTTTTCTTCACTATCTCTGAATAGAGTCGGTGCCTCGGGTATCATGTTTAAATTTTCGGTGGTGAAAACTGTTGAAAAATATTTATTCAAATTATTGCTCATTTCTCTGTCGTTATCAGTGAGCTCGCCGGCGTCGGACCGTATTGGTCCAATCTTTTCTCGTGTTTTTTGTGGTGGTATTAAGCAGCAGACATATGTCTTCCTCTTTATGCTATAACAGCTTTAATTAGTGGTTAGAGGTGTAATGATGTGAATATACCGCGAGAGCAGGAAGTATCTGGGTTTGGTTGTGATACTGATGATGAGAGAGTTTTCCGGCTCTTGTGATGCTGTGACCTAAATGAGCAGGTGAATGAGAGTCAGGTCACGTGTAGGTACTGATAAACAGGTGGTAGAGTGTGGGGGAGGGAGTGTAGGTAATACAGAGATCCGAACACGTTGAGGTACAGGTCGGCGTGGAGTGTAATTCATGTTAGAATAATGTAACATTGAGGTACTGTAAGGTAGGTGATATAATTCCTGGTTGTAGTTATTATATTATAAATGAATTGGTTCGATGGAATTATGGGTCGTACAAAGGAACTGACGACTTCCTGCATAACTTAAGGTTTAAAAATGAACTAACGTCACTCACTTTATGTATCACATAAAAAATTATTCCCATAACATCAATATTACGCTAAAATCTCAACTTAATTACATAACGTTCTCTCAACTTCATACGTTATATTCATGAATCAGAGAGGTGACTTTGAGAATGGTGTAGGGAACCCGATGGAGGTCTTGAGGCGGTGGTACTGTGAGGGAGTGGTAAGATAAGTGACTTTCTGAGTGACGAAGATTAATGTATCTCTCTCCCGTCACTCACACCCATATCCTGTCAGCCATCCCTGCAGGCTCCCTCGACACATTCATATCACTCATCTTCGCTCGCACAACAACGGCTAATAATCCTTTCTCTCTCCACGCAGGGAATCAACGGCAAAACACAAAGTAAAAATGCTTTCATAATGATTCACAGTAAAAGTAAATGTCAACTTTGGAATTTAAATCTTAATGAAATGGAAGAAACAAACTTAAAAAAAATACCGTTTTGACGCCCACTGACATTCTCTTCACTCCTGGGTATACGAATAAGGCTGTAAAGAACAGGTTTGCATTGCTACATAGATACAATACATCTCTGGGAGCAAGAACCACAGTAACGTCTGGTCTTCTATAGTAATTATTAGAGGAAGTTAATGGGTATTTAAACTCTAATGCTCTATAAAATATTTGTCTTTTAACGTTGGTTTCAGCTTTAAATTGAAAAATATCGCCATTGAAACAAAAGGAAAATGTACTAAATGCAAAGACAGTTATTCACAGTTTCCAGGAGCCCTTGTGTTGTGATATATAGCGATGGTGAGTTATACGTCATAAGAATTAATAAAGACAGATGGCAATGGTGACAAGGGCGACGTTTACGAGATATGGGAGGAGGAAAGGGTGATCACTGAGGCAGCCAGTAATGAGTAAGATTCCTCACATACCAGGAAGGGGTAAACGGGGTGGACAGGGTGGACGGGGTAAACGGGGTGGACGGGGTGGACGAGGTGGACGGCTGGTGGTATTTCTCCTTAATTGGCGTCCTGCTAGTGGTGGTAATAGGAGGGGTAGTGTGGTCACCTGATGAATGATGATTGTTGTGAGGTGTGGTATGGTGTGTTGTGTTGTGGTGTGTTGTGTTGTGGTGTGTTGTGTTGTTGTGAGGTGTGGTATGGTGTGTTGTGTTGTTGTGAGGTGTGGTGTGGTGTGGTGTGTTGTGGTGTGTTGTGTTGTGGTGTGTTGTGTTGTTGTGAGGTGTGGTATGGTGTGTTGTGTTGTTGTGAGGTGTGGTGTGGTGTGTTGTGGTGTGTTGGTTTATGCTTTGGTGTGGTGTGGTGTGTTGTGTTGTTGTGTGGTGTGGTGTGGTGTGGTGTGGTGTGTTGTTTTGTGCTGTGGTGTGGTGTGGTGTGTTGTTTTGTGCTTTGGTGTGGTGTGGTGTGGTGTGGTGTGGTTTGGTGTGGTTTGGTGTGGTGTGGTGTGGTGTGGAGTGGTGTGGTGTGGTGTGGTGTGGTTACCTGGTGTTAAACTAAAACTCGTTCTAAATGTTAACTGCCCCCGGGTATGGTTTCATCTCTAAATACTATTAAATAATTTTCATCAGTTCATTCTGGAAAATAATTGAGAAACAACCTCAATGTTTTTTAATTAACCTTTACTCCAGGTAAAATTGAAGAAAAGAAAATCAGGATTAAGGCTTCGAGATACACACACACACACACACACACACACACACACACACACACACACACACACACACCAACAAAGATTAAGTTATCAAAAACCTTCCAATAGTTGCCAACAACAGTCTTGATCAATGCAGTAAACGGTGACCAAACCTTTCCAATACCCCCCCCCCCCTAATATACTGCCGGGAACGTGATTATACAGAGCGTCCTGAAGTGCCTAAGAGGTTTCAGCAATATTTCTCAATTATTTGAGAGCAACATAAACATGCGAGGTTTAAGGCGTGTGTGGAGAGCTGAGAGGTGTAGTGAGCCGGTGTGTGGAGAGCTGAGAGGTGTAGTGAGCCGGTGTGTGGAGAGCTGAGAGGTGTAATGAGCCGGTGTGTGGAGAGCTGAGAGGTGTAGTGAGCCGGTGTGTGGAGAGCTGAGACGTGTAATGAGCCGGTGTGTGGAGAGCTGAGAGGTGTAGTGAGCCGGTGTGTGGAGAGCTGAGAGGTATAGTGAGCCGGTGTGGGGAGAGCTGAGAGGTGTAGTGAGCCGGTGTGTGGAGAGCTGAGAGGTGTAATGAGCCGGTGTGTGGAGAGCTGAGAGGTGTAGTGAGCTGGTGCGTGGAGAGCTGAGAGGTGTAGTGAGCCGATGTGTGGAGAGCTGAGAGGTGTAGTGAGCCGGTGTGTGGAGAGCTGAGAGGTGTAGCGAGCAGGTGTGTGGAGAGCTGAGAGGTGTAGTGAGCCGGTGTGTGGAGAGCTGAGACGAGTAATGAGCCGGTGTGTGGAGATCTGAGAGGCGTAGCGAGCAGGTGTGTGGAGAGCCGAGAGGTGTAGTGATCCTTACCGGTATTAGTGACATGATATATATATATATATATATATATATATATATATATATATATATATATATATATATATATATATATATATATATGCAAGTAAATCACTGTAGGTGCGAGTGATCTAGGTATATGCTGATAACCACAAGGAAAGAAGAAAACACGAAGGGAACTTCGTGTTTTCTTCTTTCCTTGTGGTTATCAGCATATATATATATATATATATATATATATATATATATATATATATATATATATATATATATATATATATGTAATATTCAGAAATTTCAGAGTGATTTCGAATGCCCCGCCATTGGCAACACTGAGCGTTCAAGGTCATGGGAGGGGAGAGAGCGCTCCCGGCTCATAGCGAGAGATGGTAGAACTAGTCCTATATGATATTAAATGTAGTTTACCGATTTAATAATGATGCGATTCATGAAGTAAGGGACTATTATTGAATTTCAAATTATTTTAGATCGTTAGCAGTCTGAATAATGTTACGGGTGTCCCAAGGAGTTATTAGTTAGGCGGAAGATATGTCACATAGACCTAAGCTGACGCCTTGAGAGGACGCGACCCGGCCTCTCTCTCAGTCCCGGAGAGCACTCACACAAACAAGACGTCCCTGCGCGTCTGTCCCAGAAATAGTCACGTGGCCTAGTCACCTGTGCTGCAATATTGCAGTATAACAAGTAAGTCTCATTCGATCTCAGACAGGGTTAGATAGGGCAGTGATAAAGTAAACTAGAGCTAACAGTGAATTCATTTCAGGGTTTCCGTCAGAACCCACTTGACCGGAGTTGACTGCGAGAGATTGACTGCCGTTGATGATTGAGGGTGGCGATTGTCGCCATTGGACCGATCAAAGTAGGCCTGTCACTGTTTAGCGGGGTAGCAAAGGATCTCTTGAGTGAACGAGTGCTCCCGACAACTAAACGACACGGGACCAGCAGTGGGTGATCAGTTCTTACCACTCCGGGCACATCACCACATGTCCCGAGCTGCTAGTGAAACCCTCTTGCTAACGGGACGCTAAAGCTTCTCTCAACTGTACAAGGTCTGATTGGCTCACTCCCGTCCGCTTTATGGACGCACTGGGAGTACACTGAGGCTATCTGAGTAGACTAATGGTCACACACTGAGACCGTGAGTCTAGGTCTCTAGGAGATACCTGGAGGAACATTTTCCCTCCCTTATTACGGGTGTAGTTTAATAGTTTCTAGATAATTTTGATAATATTGTTTTGAATGTTTGTGCCATCAAGTGGAACCAGAGTGATACTGTGATTTGATTCTTTTAATGCCTCTGATTGTTCTTCATAATTCTGATCTCAGGTATAACCTTGTTCCCCAGAGTAGTGGTTAGGTTAGGTTAGGAAGTGTGCATCTCTTGGGGTGCTATAATTTTGTTGAGTGCCCTTAAGGCCTATTCATTGTAGAGTATTTAATTTCTTATTTTTATTACCATTTCCTCAGTGACTGATATAATTTTGTTGAGTGCCCTTAAGGCCGGTTCATTGTGCAAGCAACATTTCTTAAAACTCCAAATTTATTGTTGCCTGAGTTTCTAATAATTTCTAGATCCTGTATAACTTTTATTCCCCAGAGTAGTGTTTAAGTTCAAGTTAAGAGGTGCGCATATTGGTGTACCATTATTTGATTGTGTTTGTAGTGTTGGAGGGAATATAAGTGTCTAAATTTTACAGTGTGTCTCATTCATCCCAGTCACAGACGCTATCCTTCCACGGGTCACGGACAATTTATTTGTTAGTAGATTTAAGTGTTCTTGTGCTGGTTCGGGATTTTTCTCAAAGGGGCGCTTCCACTGCCATTACCATCTATTAATTTTAAATAAACCCCAAGTCAAGTGAGAAATTAAAGTCCATTTAATTCCGACCGGTTACATATATATATATATATATATATATATATATATATATATATATATATATGTATATTTTTTTTTTTTTTTTTTTTTTTTTTTACAGAGATTAGCTCACCCTGCACGGGTCACTGACCCACATCGGGGCCTGGGGGGGGGGGGGGAGGGGGCGAAAATGTAATAATAATAATAGTAATTAGTTGATAGTAAATAAAATTTATAATAAATAATACAGAATTAAAATAAAATAATAATAACAACAACAACATTATTATTATTATTAGTAGTAATAATAATAATAATATTATTATTATTATTAGTAGTAGTAGTAGTATTAAAGAACCATAAAGAAATACAAAAATGATAAAAAAGATCAATAGAGAGAAACGATATATGTATGTTGTGTTGTCAAAAGTAAGAGAAACAATTGAGACCCTGCAATTGTGTATAAATGAGGCAGAAAGTCAGATCAGCAACCAGGGACTTGTCCCACAATTTTCGTGATGCCATATGCTTCCAATATCCACCCAGGCGGTAGTACCTCCCTGTTTGATAGCTGCCTACTACATACTGTATACACTAAGAAAATAAAGTATAACTAAAAAAAAATAAAGATGGAATTATTCTCACCGAGTATTGATGAAGAGAGGAGGCCCGAGAGTTGAAGACGGGAGCACTCTGCTTAAGGAAGCTTTAGTGTCTATATTTGTCCGTGTTTTGATATTATTGTGATCTTCTTCTTTATTAATCTGCTGTCAACTGTAAATGAGAGACTTCTTTTATAATAAGGATTAGACTGTAATAAGAAAATTTACAATATATCAGGCTTATTAGATATGACTAACCTTGAGAAAAAAAATTATAGATATCCCTCTCATGTAAAAAACATTATCAGTCAGGTCACGAAAGGTGGTCATTGGTCTGACTAAAAACAGGCCAGAAGCTTTTCCGTCCTAAACTTGTATTCAACCTTTCAGAGATCTTACAAGTAATGTTCATGGAGACTCCGCGGATGTCGAAACAGTTCCTAGACAACTTCAAAGCCGCCGCTCCTTCGGATTCTAACTCGACTGCAACTACACACACAACTCGGGAAGGTCAACTCACTGCTTTCTGGTTCACTGATTTGAAAAAAAAAATATAATTCTATTCGAGGAAATTTTCAGGATTATTGGATTATCTTACCCGATGAGACAACTTTTGCTTCTCCACTTCCGCGTTTTCCTAGTCATCGTTCTCTCACCTTCTATATTTTATTTCTTGTAATTTTCTCTCGTTGCTTTCATTTATTATTTTCTCTTCCCTTTTTCTATTCTCCCGAACTCATTTTTGCCTTCCTCTCTCTTGTAGAACTTCCCTCTTACCTTTCCTTTTCCAGACTTCTTCCTATATTCCAGTTGTTCTCTCCTCTTTTTTCTTTCTCTCACATTCCATCGTTTTTGTTATCTTCAGTATGTAAGTCACACTTTGTCTCCTTTATAAAATTTCATCTTCACCGCTCGTCATCTTCAACCTTTCCTTTCAAGTGTAAAAGGAATGGGAAAGTGAGTAGTGAGAGGAGATCAAGTAAATGTACGTATTTTCTATTCCCTTTCACCACAGTCTTATTCTGTTCCACGTGTAAACAAAACTAACGCAACAGTGGCTTGACATTCAGCATGGCGGACAATGAACGTTACTATGGCAACGGGTCGTAACTACACTCTATCTATAAAGCCTGTTGCATATTATGGTGTTAAAAAATATACAAATACCATGGAAATGCGCCATTTACTGTAACGATTCAAAACCAACACAGGCATTTTTATCAGTGTTTGAATTCATTACTGACAGTTTAATTTATTTAAAAAAACAAAAACATCAAACAGAACGATTTTGAATGTTTAATACTATTGATTGAACAATAATTTTTGGGGGGTGTTAAATTGATATTCATGGCGTGCAGAGGGCAAATATTAATTGACGTAAACTGTGTCATCAGAATTAAAGTTTGATGCTTTTTATGATGGTAGAGAGAGAGAGAGAGAGAGAGAGAGAGAGAGAGAGAGAGAGAGAGAGAGAGAGGCGGGGGGGGGGGGGGTGAAGATTTTCGTCTATGAAAACATCGTCTAGAGACTTCAATCACCATCAAAATTCCCGACTTAGGGTAATTTTGTTCGAGAGAGTAAAACTTCACCGCGTGTCTGTAGGTGGTGGCGGGTCAAGGCGGGGAGTGCCTTGAAGTGGACAATATCCCTGTGAGGGCGACATCAAAGGTTTCTCAGCATGATGCATCACCATAATAACAACGATCAAAGGTTGTGAAAAATGTGAAACGACATAAACAAAAGCGCGAGTGATGAGGTTAGCAGCTGGCCGGGGCTCCTGGTCTGACTCCTGAAGATTAAGGTTCATTAATTGCTATATCACTTTACTCACATATCGTTACCAGACAGAAACCTTTGCGATATTACTCGCCATTGTTTATAATACAGTAATATTCAAAACTTATATTTTGTCCTCGGGAGAAAATTATTAAAATGCTTCATTTGGATTTTTTTGTTTGTTTGTCAGAACTTTTTGTTACTTGTAAGGCAATGTTGTAGTGTAGAATAAACTCCATATTTTAAGTCAAACAGTTAAAAGGCCCCTTCCACTCTCCGTGTTGTATATGAGTCTCACCTTTACTGAATTATATTATAGCTCAATATTTTCCAGGGGGTGGGGAGGGAGATGGGGGAGGGGGTACGGGGGAGGGAGATGGGGGAGGGGGTACGGGGGAGGGACGTTCCAATCTCAGGTCAGCAGGAGACGAGGAGCCTTTACCCCTTGGGGTCGTGGGTACGTCTCTTGCCTTATCGAAATCAAAGACTCTCGAACCTTTGTAGACTGCAAAAAAGGTTACCGCTTCCTTAGAACACATTTTACGTCCTTTTGCTACATAAAGGGGGCCCATTAGACAAGCTGGCGGTTCTCTCGGAAGATGGAGAGACTATCAGCCCTCTTATACTGCATATGAGCTTTGGGGAACTGATTTAAAGATGACCTTTTTGTGACTAGACGATAATATTGACATGAACAATAAATGTTTGTTAATGTTCATCGATAATTTTCTCTCACAACTGTTATAGGATAAGTCAAGGTGTAGAAAAACATCAAAGAAGGAGGAGGAAGGATTGATAAGGAGGGGGTACAATACATAGCGAGAAGAAGGGACTGAGATAACAAGCAATATCTACTGTACATACTCGCTCACAGCATCGCCTTATCCACGCAGGACACAAGTTGACTACTAAATGTTCAATTTGCCTTTAATTCTGTTTACTATACAACCATTGTCTGAGCCTTCACATTTTTTATTTATATTTTGCTACTGAAGGACGATCACATAAATGCAAGTTATCACAATATCCTTTCTCTCTGTTTCTGTAATCTTATTGGTACCGAGGTGATAATATGTAGCTGATACCCAGTGTGAGCCACTACCGGTATCACGAGACGCTTGTCACAAAAATTCAACTGAATCACAAATATCTCAACCTACGATATTTGGCGCTATACTGTAGACCCACGCGACAGACTCATGAATTCGGCAGTATAGGTCACAGGCAGACTCTTATGTGTACCTCCACTAGTCCATCACTAAGTTTATCAAGAGTAGGGAAGAAAGAAGGGAAACATAGTAGAAGAGAGAGAGACCAAAGAGATGGGAGAGAAACTAGGGAGGGAAGGGAGAGATGATATACAGTACAGTTGTGGGTGTCAGCTCGGCGTGCCAGCATCGTCCACTCTACCTCAGCTAATGGACGATATTGCAGCCGTCCAAGACGCCAGGCCTGCTGGACGTCGTTATTCTCCCAGGTGAGTCATGTTGTCTGAGAATGTGTCACCCCTCATACCTGCTGATACCGGGGAGTGTGTCTTCCTTCACTGCATACACACACACACACACACACACACACACACACAGAAGGTTCAAGGAAGTCTCGTTGCTTACTAAGGATGGTTTCTCCTTAATAGTCAACAGACTCCATTATCAAGAGTACTGTAGGGTTGGAGCAGCTGGTGACAACTGTAAACTTGTGGAGTTGTACGCGGGTGAAGTTCTGTGCACGGATAGCTCTGTGCGCCGGACCTAAGGGACCATCATCTAACCAGTGTGTCTCATAATGTGCCAATAATGCATTAGTTAAAGAGAGGCCCAAAGAGTTCTCATAGCAACATCATCAACCTGAGTGTAGGCACGACGGCTGAGCAGAAAAAATATATACTCTTGTGCTGCTGGTGTTAAGAGTTGTACAGTTCCATAACATTAACGAACAACCATCGAATCCAAGAATACAAGAGACCTGAAACTAAGTGGTAGTGAATGTTGTCTCAGGATCATTACTTAGATCGGAGTTGACTGTGTGACCAGAGTGGTGATGTGACTCAAGGGATCCTGAATTAAATGCAAATTATTAACAGAGACAGGCAGGTACATTTAATACAACTCTGAGATGTTGTCTGTAGTACCCCCAGTGATGACACTTGCAAGGGTTTTAATTTGCTTTTAATTCAACACACTTTTGGGAAATTTTAGATCTGTGGTTGAGGTAGGTTAGGTTAGGTTAGGTTTGGTTAATCTTAAGGTAGGTTAAATTAAGGTAGCTTATGTTGTGTTAGGTTAAGTTAGCGTTAATTAAGGATGGGATAATAAAAGTTAAGTCATATCAGGTTAGGTTCAGTTAGGTTACATTAGATTACTTTAGGTTGTCAGATTAAGTTAGATTACTTTAGAGTGTAGGTTAAGTTAAAATATATTACTTTGGTTATGAGGTTAGATTAAGTTAAATTAGTTTAGGTTGTCAGGGCAGGTTAGTTTAAGTTAGACTACACCACCATGAAGGAGGACTATCACCAGGGCTGCCTACGCCTCCTTGATAGTGTCCCAACCATTAATAAAAACTAATGTATAAACGTAATCCGTCTCCTTAACACACGAGTCTACATGTCCAACCATGACTATTAATCTACGTATAAAGTCACCCAGAAGATCGTTTATAAATCAAAACCTGAAAAGCGGAAGAAAATTGTAAATATTCCCCCCCAAAATACAAAGCTTGCACTGTATAAATAATAGATTAATGAAAAATAATAGAATCTAATAAAAATTAAGAAAAAAACTAGTAAAATACCCAAACATCGTAACGCAAGAGAAGAAAAAACTTGAAAATATATAAAAAAAATTAGCAAAGTTTACCCGACAAAAAACATGTAAGAAAAATAATAAAACATAAATAAATGCAAAACACGAAAAAATATCCCTAAGTAGAAAACACGAGAGAG
The DNA here is from genome assembly GCA_958450375.1 of Homarus gammarus. Classification (NCBI taxonomy): domain Eukaryota; kingdom Metazoa; phylum Arthropoda; class Malacostraca; order Decapoda; family Nephropidae; genus Homarus; species Homarus gammarus. The sequence goes on from CAUDMG010000234.1 coordinate 79,146, forward strand.
AGAGAGAGAGAGAGAGAGAGAGAGAGAGAGAGAGAGAGAGAGAGAGAGAGAGCAGAAAACTCAAATTTGTCGGGTGTAAAATTTCACAAATTCTGAGCTCGCCGTCGCCAGCCTGATGATGCGAGAACACGACGGAGACTACCTCACAAAACTGCTTCTCTGTTATTTCATTTTTTTTTCTTGCCTCCCAGAAATCTGCCCAGGAGCGTAAGTCATATTTATACTCAACGCTTGGGAGATGAGATCGAACAGGGAAGCAGGGAGACGTGGTAAGGGAAGGGAAGGGAAGGAAAGGGGAGGGAAGGGAGACGGGGTGTGGGAAAGACTATGAAAGGGAAGGGAGATAGGGTGTGGGATTATGAAAGGGAAAGAAGGGGAAAAGGGGTGTGAGAAAGATTATGGAAGGGAAAGAGAGGGAGACAGGCTGTGGGAAAGATTAGGGAAGGGAAGGGAAGGGAAGGAAAGGGAAGGGGTGTGGGAAAGATTAAGGAAGGGGAAGTAAGAGGATAGGGATAATGGATATGGATACAATATAAACAAATGGGGAAGAGGAAGGAAAAGGAGACATAAGTATTAAATTAGAACTTACCACCACCACCACCACCACCACCACCAACACCACCACCACCAACACCACCACCATCACCACCAACACCACCATCACCACCACCAACACCACCACCACCAACACCACCAACACCCTCTTTTCTACGTAAACCGAATATAAGATACATTTAAAAACAATGCCAAAATAAGTGAGGAGTGATGACGTAGTTCACTAATGCCGGATGATACAAACTTAAAATCTGGAGATACATTTCTTCTATAATTACGAAAGAAATAGGTTAGAGATTTAAATGCAAATGGACAAAAAAAGTTCAGTAATTATTCATGTATTTGTGATGCAGGACAGAGAGAGATGAGTTAACACAACAAGCATTCATTCGTGTCCTAAATTGTAAACAACAATAATATACAATATAAGGTTTTTAGATGAGCATCCCACTTTCAAACTTATATATTATTATTATTATTATTATTATTACTACTATCATTATTATTTTAGTTTATTATTATTATTGCTATTGTTGTTGCTGTTGTTGTTGCTGTAGTTGTTTTAGTTTTCTCATACTAAAATGACTACTTTCAATATATATTCATAAACGATCTGGATGAACAGTAAAATGGCAAACTTGCTACACTACCTCTATCAAAAATTAAAAATGGTGAAGCATTTTTTGTTAATTTCATTGTGTGTTATGAATCTCGCTCCCGCCAGTGGACGTAATTTAATCAACACTCGGTACAATAACCCACCTACTGTCATTTGTTTTGTTTCTTGTTTATTTACCCTTTTGCCTCATCAAACCCAAATGTCATATAAATCAATAATATTAATCTGGGTCAATATATTCCTGATAGACACCTGTTTATTCTTTCCCTTGGTCATTTTAATTTATCTCATATTATACCAGGCAGTAAAATATTTCTTGTATATGTTAAAGAACACCAGAGGCAGTATGGGTAAAATATGGGCAGTTCTTTATGTCTTTCTTCCTTTTGTCTTTTATTTTCTGTTTCCTTCTCAATTCAGGAGATATTCCTTCATTCATTTCCAACTATCCTTCACGCCTTCCAGCCATTTATCTATCATCCCTGCATTCATTTCCTTCCTTCCTTCCTTTCAATCATCCTTCTTTCTTTGCATTCATTCCTTCCTTATTCTCTTCCTTCCTTCCTTCCGTTCATTCTCCCACCATTACTCTTCCCTTCCTTGCTTCCAATCACCCTCCTTTCCTTCCTTCCAATGATCCTTCTTCCTTCCTTCCTTCCTTTCACTCTCTCACCATTACTCTTCATCTTCTTTCTCATTTTCCTTATCCTCTTCCACAGGTAATTTAGCTGAAGGAGAGAGATTGGTGTAATGAATGGAGGCAGTATATCTCCTCGGCCCGGAGGACTTAAGAATAATGTCACGGACCGACCCACTCAGTCAGGAAGTCAGTCGACTCACTCACATAAGACTGTCAGTAGAGGCACTCATGCTAACTGGACAGCATTCAGTTGAGCCACTCAGATAAGACTGGCAGTGGAGGCATTCAAACTAATTGGGCGGTTAATCAGTTGTGTCAGTGATTGGAGATATTCAGCAGGATTAACAGGCATTTGAATCAGTCATTTGAGACAATCAGTCAGAATTTCAGTCAGATCTGTCAGTCGAGGCACTAAATCAATAGAGTCAATCTAGGCACTTAATTCATACACTTGAGGCACTCATTCAAGTCACTCAGCCGAGATACTTAATCATATCTTCGTTTGTGTGTGAGGCAAAAGGAATGGTGATGACCCTTCCTTAACATCTACATATGTATGTTAACATAATGACCAAGACGCTGAAAATGCAGATATACATTTTCTCACATTCTCCTCCAAACTTTCATTAAATGATATCTAACTGAGCATTAGAGGACTGGATCCTAATATTACTACTACTACTATTAACTATAATGATATTTATGATAAAAATATAATAATAATAATAATAATAATAATAATAATAATAATAATAATAAGAATAGTACGATTAAAAAGATAAGGAAAAGGCAAAAATAAGAAAAGATACAATATTTTTCCTACTCTGATGTTTCTATCAACGGTTGGTCCTTCAGAACACTTCTCTTTTACCATTTTATGGAAATGTTATAAGCTCACGCGAGGAGGAACAAGTTTAACATGACACTAACCAAATTTTCCTGGTGAAGAATGGTAGTCTTAGGATAATATGAAATCCAATTTAAAAATTTACAAGTTAAGTGGTTATGAATATTTTAATAGAATTTTTAAACGCCAGTAAAAACCCTGAGAGGACTTTCTTGTAAAAGGTGTATACTTGTGGAGTACTTTACTGGAGTACTTCTGTGTTGTTCTCCTTGACAAAAGTACTTATACTTTTGTGGAGTGACGGTGTAATCATGAACTATTGTGGCAGTTGGAGAATTGTATTGTTCTTTTAAGGTTTTGTTGTTTTTAGGCCTTTGGATCTTTATAACTCTGCCACCATCAGTGTAAAGGAAGTTATCACAGCTGGAAGGTTACCTAATAAAAAATAGTGATATAACTTCAGCAGTGTAAGTTAGTTGACCAAGGGTGACGGTTCACTACCTGGCGGGGATACATGAGTTCGGTCATGAGTTCATTGTTAGTTCTCAGTGATGGTACACGAGCGATTTTTTATACATGTAAGATATTTCTTTTTCATAAATGGGACCATTTAGCTAATTTCCCATTTTAACTTATCTCCTGTACACAGGATGTTCAGAAATGAAAAGTTTGTTGACGTAAAACGACGAAAAGTCACAATGAAAATGTCGGTGAGGGCAATGAAGACATCCATCAGTAAAGCTAAGTGTCAAGCCACGACACTTGTTCTCTTATGACACAAACAACACCAACTGAATTAACTAGAATAATCCATCTTTTCTACATAACGTTCTCTTTCGTGCCAAACATGTTGACATATATATAAAAAAACATGTAAATTAAATTATTTACATTAAATTTTCAGAAAAAAAGTAAAATCAAACATATTCACAGATGTTTCCGGGAACGACCAAATCAAATATTTCCACAGATTCCTCCCGAAAAATAAGGTCATTAAACCTTTTCATGGAAGCGTTTGGATCGAGAGTTGAAAATACGGGGAGAAATATTTTACACTAGAGGGTAAGACTCAATGCGGCAGTTCTAAGTCTTAGCCAACAAGACTTACGGAGACAGGGTGCCAAGAGGGAGCCAATTTATGGCCCTTTTGTCATACCTGGCTGGAGTTGGTAATCAAAGAAACTGTCTCAAAACTTGCCAGGGTCCCGTACTGTTGAGAGAGTCAAACTAAGTGATAAAGACTGGGAGTAGCAGAGAGAGAGAGAGAGAGAGAGAGAGAGAGAGAGAGAGAGAGAGAGAGAGAGAGAGAGAGAGACGACAACACACAGCTAAAAGTACAGAAAGCTAAACACATACAAAACAAACACCTCTCAAACAAATAAACAGATAACCACAAAAACACATACAGAACACACAAGCCAATTTACAGACAGAGAGACATACTGATTTTTTTATGAGTGGGAATAAAATATGATATATGATAAGTTTCCATACCAGTGAATATTTCCGCTCGACAGGCACCGCCAGCCTGTGACAGCACCGAGCCCCCGCGAGGAAGCTGTTGGTCGAGTGTCTGTTTATTGGTTTTTCTTCACTCCAAACAAGATCTCTCTCTCTCTCTCTCTCTCTCTCTCTCTCTCTCTCTCTCGCTCTCTTCCTTCCTCATTTATTTCTATTTATATACGTTCTCTTTCTCTTTTGTTCTATCTTTCTCCCTCTCCCTTTCTCTTTTCTCGTCTCTTCCTCTTTCCCCCCCCCTCCCTTCTCTCGTTTACACTTCTCTTTGTTAACTTCTTCCACTGTTACGTATAAGAATAATAAAACAAAAACAAATGTAAATACTGTAGATGGCAATATAGATAATAGCTTATGAAATACAGTGTAAGGAATGTTAATTACATGTAAGTACAATATTGTATAGGAATTGTACTTATGGTACTGAATGGTTATTACAGGGATTACCGTATATATGAGAAATTTTAAGCCTCTCACTCTCCTTATTCCTCCTTCCTGCCCGTTTCCTCCTTATCCTTTCTTCCTCCTTCTTCTCCTTCTTCTCTTCCTTTTCCTTCCCACTCTTCTTCTCTTCCTTCTCCTTCCCACCCTTCTCCTTCTATCCACTCTTTACATCTTTCTCATCCACATTTTTTCTTTTTTCTTCCTCCTCTCCTATCTTCTCTTCTTCCTCCTTCTCGTTCTCTCTTATCATCTCTTCTTCCTCTTCCTTCGTCTCCAGCCAAAGAGATTTTAGGCAAAGCATTAGGGAGACTTCGCTGCCGTGTGGAAATAAAACTACTTTTCCGATAGAATTTACATATTTTTCGGTCAGTGTGTGGCAGAGTACAGAGCGGCCACTACCTATCCCACAACACCATGGAGACGTCCATCTCTCTCTCCCTTCTCTCTCTCTCTCTGGCTCTTTTTGGCCCCTCTCTCTTACTGTCTCTTTTATTCATTCTAGTAATCCTCCCGATAGGCTCTCTCTAAACCCTCTCTCTCTACCCGTCTCTCTCTCTCACCCTGTCTCTCCATCTCCATGCTAAGCTGCCCGAAGAGACGATATTCAACCCCATATTGAAAAACTTTGGGGGAAGTAATCACATACATATCACTTTACAGCTGCCATAACCTGCCTTTCTGAACCTCCTTCGTAACATAGGTGTCATGGTAGAGTCATCGGCAGGTACAGCAGTGAAATTAATGACTAAATTAACCGTGAATAAATATTGATCCTCGCTAACCAACGATGAAAGAATATATGTCATGATTTTTTCTGTTTAATTTCTCTTTTTTTCCTTTATCTCTCTGTATCTCTCTCTCTCTCTCTCTTCATTCATCCTCTCTATCCTACTTTCCTTTTTCTCTTATCTCCTTTAAGTCTTTCTGTTATTTATCTCTACTTCCGTGTGCTTCCATCTTCCTTATCTCCCATCCTTCTTCTATCTCTCTCAACCTTCTTCTATCACTCTCATCTTTCTTCCTCTTCTTCTTTTTTTTAACAGCACATTTTAACCTGACAGTAATGAGGCTGTCAATATTCTTAATTAAATACCGCAAGAAGCAAGTACTGCATATTCATCCTTGCTATGTAAACCACCAACATCCTCTTCCTCCACCTCCTCCTCCCCTACTTATCCTCCTCCTCCTCCTACTTATCCTCCACCTCTTACTCATACTTATAATTAATCTTTTCCATCTCTTCCTTCTTACCTCCCCCCCCCCATCACCCCTCCTCCTCCATCCTTCAATCCCTCTCTTAACCTTTCCCCTTCCTCTCCCTCCCTCCCATCTCTTGATTCTCCCCTCCCCTCACTTACCCCCCTCCCCCTCGCCTTTCCTTCTACAGGCTATAAAAGAGTGTAATTGGATGCAGAATTTTCCCAGCCTAGAATTTCATCAGCGTCAATAATTAATATGACTTACCCAGCCTCACCCCACAAGCGTCCTTCCTTCACTCAGTCGGCATGTTGAGCCTTATAATCATACTGTATATAGAGGAGCTTTCTTTGGTCTCTATCTATCTGTCTGTCTGTTTATCTTCCAGTTAGTTCCAGGAGATAGTCATTTGGCTGTCTCCTATGACTAATTCCTGTTCGCGCTGTCTCTCTTTCGCTCTCTCATTTTTTGACGATATTCATCACTGTTATTATTATATTTTGTCCATTGTCACAATTTTATGGCGAAAATATTGTTCCATTTTCATTCTTCTCTTTCTATTAAAAATGTTTTTACTCTGTGGAATAGTTTATCCCAATTGTTTTATTTTGTTATGACATCATTTTTCACTACCTTCATTTCCTCAATTTTTTGTTTTGTTTTTAATTCTGTTAAAATTGTTTGTTTTCTTGTTTTTTGTTTCAGTGCTTCATTTTTCGCTTTAGTGTGTTTTGTTGTTTATTTTCTTATTCTTAATTATTCTCGTTTCCTCTTCTTACTACTTTTATTTCGTGGTCTCTTTGTTTTGTATTGCGTCCTTAACTGATTCACATTTTATTTTTACTTCTGTTCTGCTCTCTTCTCCTTCTGTTTTCTTTTGTCGTTGTAATTCGCCATGGCATCATTTTTTGTGTTGTGAAAGGGAGAAAGAAGCGTAAAGGCTGGTGGTGAGGAGAGGAGGAAAGGATGAGTGATAAGAGGAGGAGGAGGAGAGGATGACGGGTGAGTGAGGAGGAGAAGGGGGGAGGAGGGGAGGGGGTGAAAGGAGGAGAGGGAGGAAGGGAAAGAGAGAAGGGAAGGAGAAAGAGAGAAATGAGGAGATGAAGGGCGGGAGAGAGGAGGAGAGGGAGAGAGGGAAGGAGTGAGGGAGTAGGGTGTGGTTGCTGGGGGAAGAAGGGAGAGAGGAGAGGGGAGAGAGGAGAGATGGAGAGAGGAGAGGGGAGAGGGTAGAGATGGAGAGAGGAGAGGGGAGAGATGGAGAGAGGAGAGGGGAGAGCTGCAAACCCCAAGGGAGGCTACCGTGGACATGTCCTGGAAAGTGTCATAAACTATTTAGTCGCTCTCACCCTCCCCGACAACTCTTCTCACTCCATTTCCCCCACCACCTAACCTTTCTCTACCTCTCTCTCTCTCTCTCACTTTGATTCCACTTTTTCAACTACCTTCACATATATCTCTCTCCCTGCATTTTCTATTCCATCATTCATCACTGCATCTCACTCACACTCTCCCTCTTTATTCCTATTCCTTTATTTCTCATCGCCCCTTTTTATTCTTCTTTCCCCCCTCTCCTATTTTCTTGAAGCAGTAGGCTACATTTGGAGTGGACAGAGAAGGCCTCTTGCCCAGCCCCCCAAAATATACTGCATATTTTATTGAGGTCAGTATATCATGATTTCCCCTGAGTGAATGGCCAGCCCCAAGAACTACTGAGAGTGTTATTGTATATCCCCGCAGTAATCCATCAACTGCAGAGAGTCAAATGAGTGCATCCCACGTCATTAAAGGTTTCATGGTAGTTAGCTTTATACGCCCTTGTGAGTTAAAGAGATAATGAAGTATTATATCATGTTATAGTTATTGAACTTTTGTATGCAGTAATAATATAGTAATTCTTATAAGGTGGGAAAAACATTAAGTAAACTCATGGTTATTAAGATTTGTAATAATGAATAATATTATAAATTTTATATAGCAAATCTTGTAAGCCTGAGAGTCCTAACGTATATGCCTTGATAATATTTTCCTCAAAAGTTATTACAGTCATACATTATATATAGCAATTCAGTATCCAGTAATTCTTGCCAGCTGGAGAACCATAATAGCATATTCGCTTATATTGTTTTGTTTATCCCGTGTTACCAGGTATACTTTCTAGATACTAAAGTTTTCACGATCTAAGTTTAACTAGTCTTTGTTTACTGTAAATAATGAGATCAGGAGTGGTAATCTACGTGGCCGCTCCAGCGTAGTTGTTCATGTTTAATGGTAGCTGCGATGCTCCTGCAATTGGTGTAAGCGAGAACACACACACATATTATATATATATATATATATATATATATATATATATATATATATATATATATATAATCAACACCTCACCCCGCCAGGATTCGAACCCACGGCCCACGAGCCCATGACTGTGACCGGGGAACGCTACCTCTGGACCACCAGGATACAAAAGGAGTCCTAGACTCTGTTATATTTCACACAAAGCCTGTTCAACGAGCTTATGGCGCCGTGAACCTCTAATGGGGACGACCCGTATTACGTAGGTGGTCAGAGTAACGTTTTACCACATCCGGCTTCGAAACACGAGAATCCATATATATTTCATTAGCTCAATAAAGCACGCGTAGTCCCCATTAGAGGTTCACGGCGCCATAAGCTCGTTGAACAGGCTTTGTGTGAAATATAACAGAGTCTAGGACTGCTTTTGTATCCTGGTGGTCCAGAGGTAGCGTTCCCCGGTCACAGTCGTGGGCAGTGGGTTCGAATCCTGGCGGGGTGAGGTGTTGATTATGTGTAGAAGTCCGCGTGCTTTATTGGGCTAATGAAATATATATATATATATATATATATTATATATATATATATATATATATATATATATATATATATATATATGTTAGCGGGAGAGAAAAGGAGAGAAGAGAAGACAAATGCTGCATTTAGCACGGTAAAGGGGTGAGATGCAGTCCTTAGAACAAAATTTTAGGGGGGTCGTATGTATGTTTTCTCAGCACATGAGGACAGTGCTGTCTTTTTTTAGGGGGGTCGATTGTAATACTCAGAAATTTCAGAGTAATTTCGAATGCCCCGCCATTGGCAACACTGAGCGTTCAAGGTCGCGGGAGGGAAAAGAGCGCTGCCTGCTCGTAGCGAGAGATTGCGGAACTAGGCCTATATGATATTAAATGTAATTTACGGAATTAATAATGATGCGATTCATGAAGTAAGGGACTATTATTGAATTTGAAATTATTATAGATCGTTTATCAGTCTGAATAATGTTACGGGTGTCCCAAGGAGTTATTAGTTAGGCGGAAAATATGTCACGTAGGCCTAAGCTAACGCCTTGAGAGGACGCGACGCTGGCTCTCTCTCAGTCGCGGGAAGCATTCACACAGACAAGACGTCCCTGAGCGTCCGTCACAGGAATAGTCACGTGGCCTAGTCACCTGTGCTGCGCTATGGCAGTATAACAAGTAAGTCTCATTCAATCTCAGACAGGGTTTAGATAGGGCAGTGGTAAAGTTAACTAGAGCTAACAGTGAGTTCATTTCAGGGTTTCCGTCAGAACCCACTTGACTGGAGTTGACCGGAGTTGACAGGAGTTGACTGCGAGAGATTGACTACCGTTTGAAACTGCCGTTGATGATTGAGGGTGGCGATTGTCGCCATTGGACCGATCAGTGTAGGCCTGTCACTGTTTAGCGGGGTAGCAAAGGATCTCTTGAGTGAACGAGTGCTCCTCGACAACTAAAACGACACGGGACCAGCATCAGCAGTTCTTACCACTCGGGTGCACAACACCACGTGTCCTCGGTCAGCTAGAAGTGTTACCTACTGGCCATAGACACCTGCTGGCGTTCTCTCTTCCTGCCCATGGACGCACTGGGAGTACACTGAGGCTATCTGAGTAAATTAATGGTCACACACTGAGACCGTGAGTCTAGGACTCTAGGAGATACCTAGAGGAACATTTTATCTCCCTTATTACGGGTGTAGTTAATACCATTTCTCAGACTGATATTATCTTGACGTGTGTAGTTTAATATTTCTTAAATAATTTTGATAGTAGTGTTTTTTGAATGTTTGTGTCATTAAGTGGAACCAGAGTGATACTGGGGTTTGATTCTTTTAATGCATCTAAATTTTCTCCATAATTCTGATCTCAGGTATAACCTTGTTCCCCAGAGTAGTGGTTAAGTTAGGTTAGGAAGTGTGTATCTGTTGGGGTGCTATAATTTTGTTGAAAGCCCTTAAGGCCTATTCATTGTAGAGTAGTTAATTTCTTATTTTTTAATACCATTTCCTAAGTGACTGATATTATTTTGTGAAAACCCTTAAGGCCTGTTCATGTGTGCAAGCAACATTTCGTAATACTTCAAATTTATTGTTGCCTGAGTTTCTAATAATTTCTAGATCAAGTATAACTTTTATTCCCCAGAGTAGTGTTTTAAGTTCAAGTTAAGAGGTGCGCATATTGGTGTACCATTATTTGATTGTGTTTGTAGTGTTGGAGGGAATATAAGTGTCTAAATTTTACAGTGTGTCTCATTCATCCCAGTCACAGACGCTATCCTTCCACGGGTCACGGACAATTCATTTTGTTTAGTAGATTTAAGTGTTCTTGTGCTGGTTCGGGATTTTTCTCAAAGGGGCGCTTCCACTGCATTACCATCTAATAATCTTTAATAAACCCCAAGTCAAGTGAGAAATTAAAGTCCAGTAAATTCCGACCGGTTACAAATATATATATATATATATATATATATATATATATATATATATATATATATATATATATATATATATATATATATATATACATATACACAAACACGCGCACTCACTTGCCCATTTATTGCCGAATAAACTTGAGAGTTTAAAATACATTATGCATTGCGACTGAGGCCACAGACATTGCAATCCGCTGCTCACCTGCTTAACTGTATTATTTATTTATTATTATTAAGATTATTCTACACCCCTCACACACCCTTCACCCTCCACCTCCTAGCCTCCACCTTAGCCTTAGTCTCCACTTTTCTCCCTCCATCCCACTCTTCACCTCACCCCTATACCTTTAACCTTCTCCCTCCTCTTCCACCCGCTTTTTTCCTCTCACACTCTTGCTCTCTCCCATTTTCCATCCTCCCCGTCTTATTAATACAGCTTCTTGTTTGAGGTCCACAACATTAAAAGTATGTCGTGTACCACCGTAAACTCACGACGCTGGAGAGGTGGGCGTGCCTCATACTCTTAACAATGGAAGGATTGTTTTGTTACGAGCCCACAACACTGAAGAAGGTCTTAAGTTTTGAGGTGCGTCCCCGGGTAGCAAGAGGGTCAACTGGCCATATGTAACCAGTAGCTGAGCCGCAGGAGCATTATGGTATTAAGCCAACTCTGCTACACTTAGCATTATTACGGCCACTAGTCTTAACGCTCTCGCTTATTACAAACATTACAAATTTGCTCTTCTCTTAGCTTTGTTTACATTTTCTTGTAGTCCAGCAAAGTAATTGCCTGTTATTTACTTATACATATCTGTGGCATATTTGTGTTACATTGAAAGGATTATTAACAGTGATGTATAAAAGACTCTCCCTAAGTTTAGAATATTTTTGTTTGTCAGTAAAATATGAAGTATATAATATATGTACGAGTGTAAGTAAGGATGGGGTCAGGTAACATATCGCAGAGTAAGATGTAATAACTCTTCTTCCTGCTCTCATGTTTGCGCCGTATCCCCTTTTCTTGTCTGTATATTTGACTTTCTGTCTCAGTGTCTCAATCTTATTTTTTCTTACTAGCGAAGGAATTGTTTAATCATACATGCGGCATCTCATGACGTCAAAGCTGGGGAAAATAGGCGTTAATCGTACGGGTGGCGGGGTGCAGTGAGAGGTCCCTGGCGAGATAGGCCTGCGGGCATGGCATTTGTATTTTTTTTTGTCAGCGAGTCATTCAGAAAATGCTATCATGGAGCTGAGTGAAGTAGACAACGCGAACTTTATTGGTACTGTATATTTGCTCAAGCACCATCATCTACTTACTACCTACAGTATATATAAATGGACTTCGTAACTTCAATGTAATTTTTTCCAGCAAATTTCCTCAAGATCATCATTAATTTGCTATCCATCTTCAGTGGAACGGTCGACACATGTGAAAATTTCCTTCGATTTACTTTAAGGCCCCAAATCCCATTTTCCTTAAAAACCTATTTTCCTTCCACCTTCACTTTCATCAATCAGGTTAAGGGAGACTCGTGGGAGCCATTTATCCCCGTTTTCTCTGGTGGTGGAGGAGGAACTCGTGTCTATTGCTCCATGGCCACGCCTCCACTCATCCCGACAACACTAACTTTAATAGCATCATAAAAACATACAAAAGGTTACAGTAAATATTCACAGCTTCAGGTATAATTGCTTTAAAAAGATCGAATTACATTTTTATTTGTTCTGCTTTGCGCCCTAATCAGATCCGTCTCACTCCTTTGTAGTCATGAAAAAAAAAAGTTCCGCTTGGAATCGCTCCATCTCAGTATCTTATGAAAATGAATTAACATGATTTTCTCAACAGTAATTTGACGTTGGTTTCTTTAATTAGGTAACATGATTGGTAGTTAAATATCGCTCCTTCTACTTCTATTAGCTGCTTTATCTTCGCTTATATTTCCTGATATAGTTCTTAATCACATAACACACCATTAAACACCTGTTGGATATATGATAAGAACCATGAATTCTCTTTATCACCTCATTAGAATATCTCCACACGACCTCTGTCTGTGCTAGAAATGTTACTCTATTGTTCTTCGAGTGACGTTATATATTCCTTAGTCACCTCTTACAATGAAAAAATGCCCTTTTATGACGGGAAGAGCGAAAAAAAATGCAGATAAATTATTAAAAAATGCTGAAAACAAATCACAACTTAACACACAAATACAAACAGGTATCATAATAAACTCCCAAAGAAATTCTAATACACTAACGACTCCTCTGATAAAATATGTATATCGATATTCAGTCACTCATTCAACCCGTAATAAAGAATTTTTTACCCTCAACCAGATAATTCTATTACATGTTTTCCCACCCATCCGTACGATCTGTTTCTCCTCTTCATAAAGGGATATTTCTGTGGTCTGAGCTTTTTTTTTTTTATTATTATGTATTGGGCACTCCCCTACATCCTTGTGTAAGGTGAAGCCCAGAAGCGTTTACAGCGCCCAACAGGGAAGCACGTTAAGTTCATGATTGCCTTTATGTCTCATGAGTCAAGGGCGTAGAAGGCCTGAAGAATCTGGTTTATGTCATCAAGTTATTGGAAGCTCCAACAACTTGTCCCTGAATACGAATTCGCAACTTTCGACTTAAAACAGGTACCTACTTTACTGCTAGGTGAACAGGGACTAGTAGGGGCTAGGAAGTAAGTCCAAACAACTTCCACTTCCATCCTTGCAATACACAGATCAGTAACCCCTGTGACCTTCCTATAAATAGTAACCGCAAACTCTACACGACTTGAACATAAAAACTCAATTCACATCTCAATAATAATAAAAAAGTCATTATGATAAATATTGGTAAGTTAAACTCACGGTGCTAATATTATCTACTCGAATACGTAGTCACTCACAAGAGCTAAAGTGACTTACACGAAGTATATATTCTGGTCTCGTGTAGTGTAGTGTATGTGTGTCATTTCAGGTATATACACACCAACTTTACCTTCTTAGTAAGTTTCTCAGAGGCTCGGAACTCAGATGGAATGGTTAGTGCTCAAGGGACAGTTAGTGTCAGGGGAGTACTTAAGGGAAAGCTGTTGTCAGGATATTACGCAAGGAACAGCTGGTGTCAGGATAGTACACGAAGGGCAACTGGTGTCACTGGTGTCAGAGCATCATTACGACTTCTAACCATTTCTGATGTATTTGTGTATTTGTGTTAGCAAGTATAGACTTTCTCAACTAAAATTGCTACATTTATTATTATTATTATACTGTACAGCTCATCTCCACCCCTAAGGGTGCACTAATTCGGTCTCGGGCCACCCCTAGTCCACCAAGCTGTATGTAGGTTCTTAATTTTACAGCCTGAGATGTGAAGTTCGTCGAGCCATGCTGCCACCTTGTGTACCAAAGGCTTAGTACATAATTAAGTGTGTACATACTGCCCCTGACCATATGTTGGGGGGAACATATACCGTACGTGACTTATAAACCGAACATTTACATCTAAATTCTGGGACACGAGTTTCCTAACCCGAGAGACAAAGTGTTTCCTACACGTCAAAAGGAGAGTCCCTATCCAAAGGACAATTGTTTTCCTACCCGACTGGCAACGTGTGTCCTAACCCGACAAAAGCGGAATTACATAATCCGACAGAGCAGCGTCACTTGGCCTGCGTGTCTGGGCAATGTCGTGAGCGCCAACCCAGAGTGCACGGAGAGCTGCTCCCACTCTCTCCAACCACTGTCACGGTAATTCACTCACGTGAGTTTGTCCACCGTAAGGAGTATGTTTTATATATATATATATATATATATATATATATATATATATATATATATATATATATATATATCCTAGTTAGGAGGTCATTATAAGTTATAAAATTGACAGGTTTCGTGGGAATAAAATCTGGTAATTGTTTTAAAAAGCGAGGGACGTTCAGAGTCGTGAACCCCAAATATGACATCTCCTCAGAGAGGAGCTGAGCTATAATAGAGGTAACAACCCAACACACTCCGGGCAAGGTGCGACCAGCGGACCAGTGAGGCAGATGCTTCAGTAACCAGACGACGGAGGGAGAATGTAAAGGTGTTCACCTTACCTCTAGACTAATACCCATTAATTCATATTAATTGATAAGTTTATTATTGCAACTCTGCCACATGTACGCAAACGTGAGAGAAAGTTTAAAACAGTATGACACTGAAAATCATTGATAAGCGTTGCATGTGTAGAACGACATGATCACGCCTAGCAGGTTGTTTACTTTGACAAAAATGTAAAGGTCAGAATCAAAAATTTGTTACTGAATTACTCTTTAGCGAAAACACTAAGTTATTATCCATATGAGTTTACGAGCCGAGAAAAAAATATTGAAATGGCTCTACGGTTTAAAACGAAAAGTATTGAGGGAATATTTTGATTGTGTTATCTCTCACGACTGCTGGTAAGAGCTTTCTACCCAAGTGTATATTGTCGTCACAGGCGCCGAAGGAGATCAGATCCAGACTTCACCCAAATGGATCTTCTAGGACAGGTGTGAGTCATTCGAGTGTGGCGCGACTGAGGCGTTTGTGACTTTATTCAGGTTTTGGGGGGAAATTTATTTTGAAAGCCGATATTTTTTTCTTATTTATAGAAGCTTCTGTTGACATGCATGTTGAAACGTAAGATAATTTATTTGTTTTCTTTTGTTTGGCTGCGTAAAGTAACTAACACCCACCTCTCCTGACCTGACAGATTTAGTTTCCCCACATGAGTGAGAGGTTCCGAGGGATTATTTGAGTGTTTGGGTGATATACATATAAAAATGAAACTCAAGAGGGGTACTCACTGGTTACTCGGCTTGTTTACTGCGTTGGTTGGCAGTCCGGGGTGTATCTCGGGTGTACTTCTTGAACGAGGAAGCTGAAAATTAGACACAAAAGTGAAGAAATGTTTTGATTTTAATTACATTTATTTATTTATTTATTTTATTTACTCATATTAGACACTGATCCCCTCCCTCTCCCCCATCCTGTCTTTAAGTGTCCAACACGTCACTACCAGATAGTTTTCGGCTCTACTTCAAAGAACAACTTGAGACCGCGTGTCATTGTGTGTGTGTGTGTGTATTTACAGGTGCACACACACAATTAAATACGTCTATCAATTACTTCAACAAATTAATAATATTCCATTACTCCAACATTCTGGCAATAATTCTAACTCAAGAAACTGATAATATTAGATAACTAAAAACTTCTTCTAACTAATTCAACTCAACAAACTGAAAATACTACATAATTACCACCTGGTAACTAATTCAACTCAACAAACTGAAAATACTACATAATTACTGGAGATGTTCGGGGTACTTGGTTCTAACTACAGGAGCGAACATAAACACCTGTAGAGTTCTGTAGGTTCTTATTAACGGAAATATACAGGAGTGCGCTTACAAGCGCAGGTAGTCCTTACACTCCTATAGGGTCAACTGACCTCAGATGTGGTAAGTGGTAGTATACTAGCAGCTTCCAGATGTCGCCAGGCACATTTATCTAAGCGTGTGGTGACATGAAACAGGGGCATTGCCACACCCTACTGACTAGAGAAGTAATGTGTATATATGGAGTACATACATGGTATACATACAACATACATAATATACATACAATTACCACCTAGTAACTAATTCAACTCAACAAGCTGAAAATACGACATAATTACCACCTGGTAATTAATTTAACTCAACAAACTGATAATACTACATTACTCTTACGCTCTGCCAACACTCCAACACCCGGATAACAAGATGAGCTGAGTAAATGTTTGGAGAGACAACCAGTGCATCATGGCTGTTAATTCAGAAACTGTAAGGCCCAACAATAAAGGATTTTAGCAGCAGGAGGGTAGTGATATATATATAACTGTGAGCCATGATGCAGGAACCGTGTATGTGAGTGTCTCCTCATGATTTTGTATAAGTATTCTTGTCTCGTTATTACATTACATGCTTAATTACACACACACACACACACACACACACCCACACATGTATGGTTATAAATATAAGTACACACAAACATAGGTACAGTCACAATCCAAAGTTTCGACACCCCCCTGGCTGGGTGTTCGCCGAGGCCAGGGTTGAGGTAAGGCTGGGTGATCGGACGCAGACTAGTCCAGCAATGTGGTAACGAGGCACTACGATGGTGAGGTCCACCACCACAACACTCCGAGACTCATAGCACACGAGCACAGGAAGGAACTTATTACGAACTTTGACATGGCATGAACTTGCATAACAAATGCATTCATAACATTGTTGCTACACATAACAATAACATGTTAAGATTGGAGCATGGAAAACTTTGCCCGGTCCCAAAACACTAGCTTGGAACCACTAGGTGTGAGTCCTCGTATTACACATGAATCATCAGGGCAGCATATATAAAGGGTGACCGGCGGCCGAATTTCGTCAAGAGGGAGTGAGCGGTCAGTCGACAAGGTGAGGCCCTACATGTATATATATTCCCATTACCCTAGGATTATTATGGTTTCACACACACTAGGATTTCAAATAGTCGTGTTTACAATATTGAATGGTGTATCAGTAACTACACTGGAGTATTTTGGCTTGGAATGTTACAAGTCACATTAATCATGGTATCACCCAAACAACTTTTGTCTGGTCCGGAGCAGCGACTTTGCCGAAGACCTCGACCCTCAGCGTAGATGCCTGGACGTGTGTCATCATTAGTGAATACTTCTTGGTCACTTGCCTTGTTTCCTGTCTACTGCTGCTTTTAGTTTTTAAAATTCACTTCATAATGTCACGGATTATGAGAGTTATGGCACAGAGGTCACCAATATTACAACTAGTTACGCAAATGATTATTTTTTTTTCACCTGATTGATAAATATCTATGACATCCTAATCATGGTGTTTGGTAACTTGGCGCTAATTTCAAACAGATATGGATATTCTGGCTGGAGGACGTGGGCTACGTCTACCTAACACTCGAGCCAATCGCCCGGAGTGTGCTGTGAGTCTCGGAGTGTTGCGGTGGTGAAATGTCTGCGTCCGATCGCCCAACCTTACGTCAACCCTGGCCTCGGCTAACACCCAGCCAGGGGGGATGTCGAAACTTTGGATTGTGACTCTACACACGTCTAGGTATGAGTAAGTGATTAGAATGAGGGTAAAACGCATATAAAAGATAAACAGACATACAGAGAGAGACAGCCAAAAAATCATCCATCCATCAATCTAGAGAATGAGAGATAAGAGAGGAAGAGAAAGGGACGCTAAAACCAACTGAAGAGAATGGTGGGAGGAGGAGGAAGAGGGTGTAGAGGAGGAGGAGGAAGAAGATGAGGAGGTGAAGAAGGAAAAAGAGGAATAGGAGGAGGAGAAGGAGCAGTGGGAGTAGTAGGAGGAGGACGAGGAAGAAGAAGAGGATTAGTTTGAGCAGTAGTAGGAGGAGGAAGAGGAAAAAGAAAAGGAGTAGTAGGAGCAGTAGGAGTAGTAGGAAGAAGAAGAGGAGTAGGAGGAGAAGGAAGAAGAGGGGGAGAAGAAGAAAGAAAAACAAGAGAAGGAGGAGGAGGAGGAGAAGCGCCCCACCTCACCACACCTTCTGCCCACCAACACCAAACAGCTTCAGCCACTAGTTCCATTCCTACATGTATCGTACACAGGGAAGCAATGATGGAGAAAACAGCACCATTACGGCCAATGTTCCGTGTCCAGTGAGAGGTGTGTTTACCGCAGGCGCGAGCAAGACACCGGAGGCAATTATCATAACAGCAAAATCCCTTCCTCGAAACTTACTGCAAATAGAGACTGCTGGGGTGATGTTTAGTGAGCAGATCGTAGCCCACTATAGCTACCATAAGCCTTACCTCTGTGGTTACGTGTATGTGCAGTGATTATTTTCCACCTCTTGTGTTAGTCTGTCTGGTGTGTGGGGAAAGTTCATTAGAATATATATATTCTAAGGTGTTATTCGAGTGAGGTGAGTTTCTTATTCAAATCTTGGTTTTAATACAGAAGTTCAATAATAATCAATAACAAAAGGATTTCAGAACAGTTGTGAACTGAAATAGCACCAGGCGAGTGACGGGACATAGTCAACAAAATTACACCAATAACATACACAACCGAGAAGTAATTAGTATAGTACAGTTATTTAAATGTCACCGAGTAATTAATGTAAACATCAGAACTAAAGTAAATGTAGGAAAAGGGACACAGGGAGTCAGACCAACCTTACAAACGCTAGGAGCACAGTGGACCACTCTAGCCAGGTGTAACTACGGTGAGGTGTTCAGGGAGCAGTGACTAAATCATCAGCTCGGAACAAACCAGGATTGGCTAAGGTGCGTCATGCCTCATTGGTTCGAACCAATCCCCACACATTACCTCCCCGACCACACACACAAATAGCCTAACTACCTTTCTACATCTGGTAACATTATACGAAATGAGAGAGAGAGAGAGAGAGAGAGAGAGAACGTACTATCAATTTAGTAAACACTGTCAAGACGATAGTTCAACTTTAGTCAGTTAAGATTACACCACAGGAGATGGGTATAAAGGTGAACGAACATCTCCACAACACTGAAGGGTCTTCTTTAAGTCTCAGAGAAAATCTCCCTCCTAATTAGCCCACCAGACGCCAGATGGTGTGATTTAGGTCAATGGATAATAAAATATTAAATAAAATTATCATAATTAATGTCATGTTTATTTGTTCTACATATTTGCTTAAACATTTTTTCGTGTTTCTTATGTTTGTGAAGGATTAGATGTTTAGATACGTGGTAAAAAGGAGGAGTGTTTTTCCTTTTCGTTTGAAATGCATTAGTTCGTATCACTCCACCGTAATATATCTTGGTAACATTTATCTGCACAGTGTGTTGTAACGATGCAAGATATTCATGTAATTACAAGAGATTCTTTGGATGATGGCAGAGACACAGGGTACCATGGATGTGACCAACGAAAATGTATCAAACTGTTCTCGCTTTGTTGGAAATACACTCATACAGAAAATATATACACACTGCGAGGTTGCGTTAGGTTAGTTTAGGTTAGGTTAGGTTAAATACACATGATTACGTCAGGTTAAATACACACGGTTAGGTTAGGTTCGGTTTGATACACACGGTGAGACTAAGTTTTCCAAGAATGAAGGACTTCCAGGCCGTGTGGAAGATCCCCCTCGTGTGAAGAAGATTCTCCGCTAAGCACAAGTGTAATAAGCTTCTGGGTGATGAAACTGTCTCAGCTGGCTTACTGTGAGCCCTTGGGGGAGCTGAAGTGTATGCTGAACCTACAGGTGAGTATATCCCGCTGTCCCTGGGGAGTTACACACAAGTCTACCATCAAACTATTATACACTGTGGCGTAGGATACAACTATCGTGACCTCATGACCTCACTCTGAGGTTCTGACGGAACATTCCCTCTTGTGGCCTTAACGATATAGGCCTTAGGTTCCTATAGGTAGTTAGGTAGTTAGCAAACAATAAATTTTCCTAAAATAATTACGAACAAAACTAATAACAAACATTACAATATAATGGCCATAGACGTGTTTATAGAGTTTTTTTGTAAAGTTCAAAAAATCCTTAAATTTCTAAGAAAAAAAAATACAATTGGACACTTCCAGAATTATGACTTCATTTAACGGTCTATTGAAAATTAGTCCTCTCTAAATTCTCAGTAAAAGCAGAGAACTTCAATTCCCTTAATATAAATCACTCTCAGTCCTGTGTTTTGTGAGGGAAATCATAAAATATCATAAAAATTCAGAACTAAACCTCATAATTTTCCTTCACCTGACCTAAATTAAGAGACGGAAGTGTTCATAATATTTCCGATTAAAAAAAATGATGAAAAGTTATCTGATGGGGAAATGTATTAATATCTGATGGGGGGAAGTGTGTGTGTGTGTGTGTGTGTGTGTGTGTGTGTGTGTGTGTGTGTGTGTGTGTGTGTATGTTTCAATGATGATTTGTGACGAATTTTCTTTAGGATATCAGTGGTTTGTGTGTTTGTATGTACTGTGTTTGTGTTTTGTGTTTACTGTCTTTGTGTGTACTATATTTATGTTTGTTTGTTTTTCGTTCTTAAATTATTATTCTTGCTTATCCATCTCAATTTCATTATATTTTCTTAATTTTTTTTTTCAATGCTTGCTTATTAGTGTCAATTTACCTTTTTTTTTGGGGGGGGGGGGGTTAATCGTTTATTAATCTGTACTACATTAATATATTAATCTATATGATTCTGAGGAATGAAGGGAAGAATGGAAGGACGAAGAGAAAGGGGAGGAGGAGGACGAGGAGGAGGAGGCGAGGAATGAAAGAGGAAGAAGATGGAAGATAAAAGACCAATAAAACAGTAAAATATTAATATAAATATGAATAATAAAGTTCAAAAACAAACATAAAAGGAAAAAAAATGAAAGAGAAAAAAATATAAGGAAAAATAATAAATGAAAATACAAGAAATGCAGCAATTAGTGAGAATATCCACCAGAAGTGTTAAAAAAAGGTGACAAGACAAGAAAAGAGAGAAGAAAAATGGATAATTAAGATCAGAGGCGTAAAGCGAAAGAATAGACAGACAGATAAATGGAGAAGCTGAGATAGTGTCCAGGGGTGAGCGGCCGCACAAGCTCCACCACCTCTTGAAAGCTCTTGTATATTGGCCATAAAGCTCCCCGTCCTGACAGCTCTTGTGCCAATACCGGTCATGTAAACACACACACACACACACACACACACATGATAGCCCACTCATGTAAGAGGTAATAGGCCTGGAAAAGACGTTTTGACTTCTGTTATGATCTATAAGAGTTTCAAGACGGACACTAAGAAACCTCACACTGACTGACTGTTGTCCGGCACCGAGAGAGTGACACCGTGTTCAGTCAACGAAGGAGAAAATGAACAATAAGAGTCATATAACACAAACTATACATACCAACAAGTAATTAACAGATTTTAAATAATATTTGATTTGTTCTGGTATTACCAAATTGGCCGTGTTTGCTGCCCTTATGATTCTGTTTAGTATTAGTAATGAATTATAACAAAAATAAAAAAGACACCTTATATTACCCATGAAAGCGAGGAATAGCCAGGGTACTGTTATCAGCGCGCTCTAGCTTGACATATATACATACGTACCCAGTGAGTGTACAATTGGGATAGTATTTCTCCCAGTAAATATCCAGGCGAAGTGAAAAAAGAATATATACCTTGCGATCCCTATTTTCCAAGTGTACTCCTGGGCAAATACCTCAACAGTCAAATACTCCAGCCGAATGGAAAGAGTAAAAATATTGCTCGACATATTTTCGAAGAGTACACATGGGGAAGTATATCTCCCCGGTAAATATCAAAACGAAAGGAGAGAAAGAAAGAGAGGGTGAAAGATAGAGAAAAATAAAGAAAGAGAAGGAAAAATCTCGAGACATATTTTCCAAGCGATATATTGCGAAGGATCTTCACGCACTAGGATATTTTTTCGTGCGTTCATCCCTTGCCTCCTTTTGCTCCCTCTACCTCCTTCTCCCCCCCCCCCCCTCCCCCTCCTTCTCCTTATCCTCCTCCGTGTCTCGGGATTATCTCCAGGCACGGATATTCCCCGAGGCTGGGTCGTGTTCAGTAGTCCGTGTACCAGCATAATTTTTTCCCTCCAAAACTTTACACTTCCTGTCGTTACTCGCGGTGGGATATATTTTTACCTGCCCGCCAACCTTTTTCCTCAGTTTCCATGCGTGATGTTTATTTGGCAAATTCTCCTTTGGTGTTATCGTTATTACCTCTTTTTTCTTTCTTTCTATTCCTTCTGCTGCAACTTTTTTTAATTCGTTTTCCTGTGTATTCAACTATTTTTTTTTGTCTTCGGATGTGTCTTTTTTCAATTCTGTTATGATGTTGAGGACTATTTTTTTTTAGTTTTCACGTGATTTTAAGTAATAAATACACTGGGAATTGTGTACAGATGTGGGACAAGTTTCAATCATCTGTTCTTCTCTTTTGACTGTCTGTCTGTTCGTCCATTCTTCTATGCTTCTGTTATCTTTCAGCCACTTTCTTACCTCGGATATATATGCCCCTTTACTCCCCACCTTCCCTACTTCTTTTCCATGGCTCCACCACTCTCCTCTACCTCCACCACCCACCTCTCCTCTACCTCCACCACTCACCTCTCCTCTACCTCCACCACTCACCTCTCCTCTACCTCCACCACTCACCTCACCTCTACCTCCACCACTCACCTCTCCTCTACCGCCACCACTCACCTCTCCTCTACCTCCACCACTCACCTCTCCTCTACCTCCACCACTCACCTCTCCTCTACCTCCACCACTCACCTCTCCTCTACCGCCACCACTCACCTCTCCTCTACCTCCACCACTCACCTCTCCTCTACCTCCACCACTCACCTCTCCTCTACCTCTACCACTCACCTCTCCTCTACCTCCACCACTCACCTCTCCTCTACCTCCACCACTCACCTCTCCTCTACCTCCACCACTCACCTCTCCTCTACCGCCACCACTCACCTCTCCTCTACCTCTACCACTCACCTCTCCTCTACCTCCACCACTCACCTCTCCTCTACCTCCACCACTCACCTCTCCTCTACCTCCACCACTCACCTCTCCTCTACCGCCACCACTCACCTCTCCTCTACCTCCACCACTCACCTCTCCTCTACCTCCACCACTCACCTCTCCTCTACCTCTACCACTCACCTCTCCTCTACCTCCACCACTCACCTCTCCTCTACCTCCACCACTCTCCTCTCCTCTACCTCCACCAATCACCTCTCCTCTACCTCCACCACCCACCTCTCCTCTACCGCCACCACTCACCTCTCCTCTACCTCCACCACTCACCTCTCCTCTACCTCCACCACTCACCTCTCCTCTACCTCCACCACTCACCTCTCCTCTACCTCCACCACTCACCTCTCCTCTACCTCCACCACTCATCTCTCCTCTACCTCCACCACCCACCTCTCCTCTACCTCCACCACTCATCTCTCCTCTACCTCCACCACTCACCTCTCCTCTACCTCTACCACTCACCTCTCCTCTACCTCCACCACTCATCTCTCCTCTACCTCCACCACTCACCTCTCCTCTACCTCCACCACTCACCTCTCCTCTACCTCCACCACTCACCTCTCCTCTACCTCTACCACTCACCTCTCCTCTACCTCCACCACTCATATCACCTCTACCTCCACCACTCACCTCTCCTCTACCTCCACCACTCACCTCTCCTCTACCTCCACCACTCACCTCTCCTCTACCTCCACCACTCATCTCTCCTCTACCTCCACCACTCACCTCTCCTCTACCTCCACCACTCACCTCTCCTCTACCTCTACCACTCACCTCTCCTCTACCTCCACCACTCATCTCTCCTCTACCTCCACCACTCACCTCTCCTCTACCTCTACCACTCACCTCTCCTCTACCTCCACCACTCATCTCTCCTCTACCTCCACCACTCACCTCTCCTCTACCTCCACCACTCACCTCTCCTCTACCTCCACCACTCATCTCTCCTCTACCTCCACCACTCACCTCTCCTCTACCTCCACCACTCACCTCTCCTCTACCTCCACCACTCATATCACCTCTACCTCCACCACTCATCTGTCCTCTACCTCCACCACTCTCCTCTCCTCTACCTCCACCACTCATCTCTCCTCTACCTCCACCACTCATCTCTCCTCTACCTCCACCACCCACCTCTCCTCTACCTCCACCACTCATCTCTCCTCTACCTCCACCACTCTCCTCTCCTCTACCTCCACCACTCTCCTCTCCTCTACCTCCACCACTCACCTCTCCTCTACCTCCACCACTCATCTCTCCTCTACCTCCACCACTCTCCTCTCCTCTACCTCCACCACTCTCCTCTCCTCTACCTCCACCACTCATCTCTCCTCTACCTCCACCACTCACCTCTCCTCTACCTCCACCACTCACCTCTCCTCTACCTCCACCACTCATCTCTCATCTACCTCCACCACTCTCCTCTCCTCTACCTCCACCACTCTCCTCTCCTCTACCTCCACCACTCATCTCTCCTCTACCTCCACCACTCTCCTCTCCTCTACCTCCACCACTCTCCTCTCCTCTACCTCCCCCACTCACCTCTCCTCTACCTCCACCACTCTCCTCTCCTCTACCTCCACCACTCACCTCTCCTCTACCTCCACCCCTCACCTCTCCTCTACCTCCACCACTCTCCTCTCCTCTACCTCCACCACTCATCTCTCCTCTACCTCCACCACTCACCTCTCCTCTACCTCCACCACTCTCCTCTCCTCTACCTCCCCCACTCACCTCTCCTCTACCTCCACCACTCTCCTCTCCTCTACCTCCACCACTCACCTCTCCTCTACCTCCACCCCTCACCTCTCCTCTACCTCCACCACTCATCTCTCCTCTACCTCCACCACTCTCCTCTCCTCTACCTCCACCACTCTCCTCTCCTCTACCTCCACCACTCATATCACCTCTACCTCCACCACTCATCTGTCCTCTACCTCCACCACTCTCCTCTCCTCTACCTCCACCACTCTCCTCTCCTCTACCTCCACCACTCTCCTCTCCTCTACCTCCACCACTCATCTCTCCTCTACCTCCACCACTCACCTCTCCTCTACCTCCACCCCTCACCTCTCCTCTACCTCCACCATTCTCCTCTCCTTCCTGATCTCCTCAGTGCTCCACCAACTAGAAATTTGATTAAATTCATTATTTATGGACTTTCACGTGAGCAGATCGTTCGTTCTCTTATGCTCCGCCATCAACGAGGTGGAGGTATATAGTACTACCCATATCCGGCTGTGTCTGTCTGATATAAAGGTTAATACAGATACACGAATGGATTGGCGGATGGAGATGAAACTTAGCATAGTGATTTTTACCAATGATTTGTAGTTCCACGTTGAAAGTAACTAACAGACATTCATATACTTGATATATTTAATATTACCGTTTGATTTATGATCTCTCTCTCTCTCTCTCTCTCTCTCTCTCTCTCTCTCTCTCTCTCTCTCTCTCTCTCTCTTTACTTCCTGCCCGTCTCTCTCTTTCTCTCTCTCCTATCCTACCAAATACTCTTTCTACCCATCTTCTTCCTTTTTTTTCTAATTCCTATCTTTCTCTCTCTCTCTCTCTCTCTCTCTCTCTCTCTCTCTCTCTCTCTCTCTCTCTCTCTCTCTCTCTACTCTTCTATACACCCAAAACGATATCAATCTCCTCCCTCTTTACGACACTTCCAGGTAATACGACAGGTAATGAGGCGAGTGTAAGCCTGACTACTACGACTCTTCAAGTTCATCAGTAAAGAAAGAACACAAAAAATTCTACTAATGAGATGGTGATTAAGTGAATGACCTAATAAAGCAGGGGGTAATATTTCTCCTTGAATACCTTTCCATCAGGTGGTTAAATTAGGGAGATGAAATATTAAGAGAAATGATGGAGATTTTGTCATCAGAACGAGGGAAAAGGTTGTTGTTTTGTTTTTTCGTCTATCTATCAATCTATCTATCTATCTATCTATCTATCTATCTATTTATCTATCTATCTATCTATCTATCTACCTGACTTTATTAAAAACTTATTAGGGTCACGTCGTCTAATTGACAAACAAATTAATGGGGTATAAATGACCTCTTCATCCCGGCTATGAGGGAGAGCGAGTGAGTGTAGATGAAAAGGAAGGAGCTGAGAGTGGGAGAGGGGGAAGGGGTGAGGGAGGTGATAGAGAGGGTAGGGGAGGGGAAGGGGAAGAGGTGAGGGAAGGGAAAGGAGTGAAGGAGAGGGGGAAGAAGTGAGGGAGAAGGGAGCGGAGGGAACACTTTAACCTGTGATTATATGGCAGCTTCGGTTTATTGGCTGTTTTTTTTGTTTGGTCCCCCCCCCCCCCCCCTCTCTCTCTCTCTCTCTCTCTCTCTCTCTCTCTCTCTCTCTCTCTCTCTCTCTAAACCTCTCTCTCTCTCTCTCTCTCTCTCAACCTCTTTATTTTGAACTCTAAATTAAAAAAACATAAATCAACAATGTCTCTCAGCTAAACTCACGGTAAACATTTTAATTCAACCACAACAAATCCTAACTAATGCTAACTTTTTTTTGTTTAACCTTTCCTCCTAAGTCATTGATCATCACACACCTCATCGCCTCACACCCACGTCTCTAAGGATGGCAAGGCGAAGTCACTGACCAACTTCTCAATATCGTACTGAAGAATTATGGACTTTTGTTAACTTCAGAAGTAAAAGAATCGGAAACTACTCTTGGAAGGGAAAAGGTTTTGGTAACGGGAAATCATGAGTTTGTTGACCTGCCTCGCCCAGTTGAGACCTCCAAGGGGTTGTGTACTCTTTATTTTTTATATATGTAATGTTTTTGTTGATTTGTTGGGTCTTTTTTTGTTTGTACTATTCTTTTACTTGTGTCTTTTTAACAATTTTTTTATGTTTGATGCTCTCTCTCTCTCTCTCTCTCTCTCTCTCTCTCTCTCTCTCTCTCTCTCTCTCTCTCAAATCTCCATCATTTCTCCCTTACTAGCTTCCTCCTCTTCCCGTCACTAAAGGGCCCCAAGAGGTTAGGAAGTGGTAGGGGAGAGGTGTAGGGCAGGGAGGAGGTGGTAAGGGAGGGAGAGTTGTAGGGTAGAGCGAAGGAGGGAGGGGGGGGGGGGTGAGAGGTGTTAGGTACGGAGGAGGAGGAAGGAAGGAGGTAGGGAGGGGGGAGAGAAAGTAGTTCAAGTGGTCCTCACAGTCGACGGTCGCCCAAATGAGAAGAAGAGAAGGTGTGGAACAGAGGGCGAGAGTCTGAATGATCCTGCTTTTGGATTAGAATTAAAGGGATTAATTCCTTGTATTTGGATTAACACCGGATTAACGTTTGTTCTTGGAGTAACACTGATTAACGCTTGTTCTTGATTAACACCGGATTAACGTTGTTCTTGGGTTAACACTCTGATTAGTGCTTGTTACTGGATTAATACCTGCTTAACGCTTGTTTTGGATTAACACTGATTACCATTCGTTCTTGGATTAACACTGATTAACACCTTTTAATGGATTAGTACTCTGATTAACACTCGTTCTTGCATAGGGAATTAAACAGGTACATGACTTTGGAATAACACTTCAACACACCACTACATTTCAATATATGTAAATAACTCTCTATATCAGTTGCTTAGGTCATATTTACTTTACTTTGGTGCATTCTGTACAAAACTCTACGTCAATATGTTTTGAATATCATTAATTTTATGGCTCTGTGGTTGAACGTGACTTCTTGACTTGCTCAGTACCTGACCAGTCTTTTCTCGTAACTCAACACGTCAGGACACCCGATCTACATCCATAATACACAGTGAGAAGCTTCTTTGTCTCAGCTTAGTTACAGGACGTCTCTTGGGGAGAAAAAATGTAACTTCTCCGTATTCAACTCCAAACTTGTTCCTTGTGGAGCTATTAGACTAATATTCATCCCGTTATTCCAAAATCCAGACGAATAAAAAGAAAATAATAATTCACATGGACAAAATTCATTAACAAAACACATACACCCAACAGTTGAGTAGATTAACGTTTAAGCACAGTTCATTTTCATACTCCCTCGAGATTAAGGAAAGTGAGATTTAGAATTTCTGTCTCGAGTCAAGCTGGTTAAATAAAGTCACACTCGAATTAAAAGACTTTAAAACTTACCAGATTAAAGAGAGAGAGAGAGAGAGAGAGAGAGAGAGAGAGATGAATACTAACACACCTCCTCATCTCCCTTGGCACCTGTTAATTTGTCCACTAGACTTCCGACTAATGTCTCGCTCTGTCTTACTTTCTTTTCCTCCCTCAAGGTGAATCTCGTCTCTCTATTCTCTCTATCTCTCTTCCGTTCTACTTTTCTCTATGTCTCTCCGTTCCTTCTCCTCTCAGTCTATTTTATGTACATTTTTTCTCTAAGCTCTTTATTTTTCTCTCACTTTCTCTCTCTCCCACCTTTACCGGGGTTACCTAGCTGCTCATACATGCTGATTGAAGTGTGAATGAATAGTGACGTCAATTCATTCGTCTAAATACAGCCCCCTCCCCCTCGTTAATGATTAAAAGGCGCCCGTCGTGTTTACCCTCTTAGTGAATCAGTATTTTCCCTCCAGGTGAGCGAGCAGCCAGGCAGGTACGGAGGCAAACACGGCCGGCAGCGCTGCGTCTTACCTTCACTGTTTATTAATACTCACTCGGCTGCCAGACGCCCGACGCACTCAGGGTATTGCTCATTATTCCAGGGAAATTATTAGGTTGACGTCCGTGTCCGTTGTTTTGTGAAGAACTAAGTACTGTACGTGGGTATTGTACTCTGGGGCTCACTTGTATTTGTACTTAGTTTTCAGAAATAAATCGGAATTAATAGTATTACGATTGTTTAATATTATTGCTATCGGTTTATTATTGTTATTGCTATTATTATTGTACTAATATTGTTATTGATTTTATCGTTACTGTTATTATTGTTGAAAATATTATTAGTATTATTATCCATGTCATTAGAATTATTGATGATATTCTCATAAATGTAAAGGGTTTTATAAGTTTCTAGAGTGTGTCCCTAGTTAAAAATGAAGAGTCAAATATTGTTTATACTCGTGGTAGTTGAAGCACCATAACAAAAACTACTAAAACAACAACAACTGTTGAGTTTGAATGCTTCCGTGGTGAATATTTTGTTTTCTATATTTCCTTTGTGTTGCAGCGTTGAATTGCAATACATAGAGTGAATGGGTATGCTATATATGCAATAGAAAATAAAGTTTAGGTATGAATAGTTTAGTCCATGAAACTATGACGAGGTGCCGCGCATAATGACGCAACTTGTTAAGGTTGTTTCACATTACCTTAATTACACAAAGATTAATGAGAACATAACCAGCAGCAAGAGTGGCTGGTAACGACCTCATTTATTCTAGATATAATAATGAACTGAACATCCAGTGTTGGTTGGCTCAGTGCTTGTCATCAAGGACGGAGACACCACAGGTCGTGACCTCTGCCACTCTCTTGTCATTTATATATATATATATATATATATATATATATATAATCAATGACCTCACCAGCATGGAATCGAACCCTCGACCTACTGGGTGGGACTAGGGAACGCTTACCGGCTAGGCCACCAGGACACTAAAAGCAGTTCTAGACTCTGTTATATTTCACACAAAGCCTGTTCAACGAGCTGATGGCGCCGTGAACCTCATTGGGAAACTGCCCGTGCCTCTTATGTGGTGTCAGTAGCATTTTACCGAATCCAGCTGGTATGAAACGCGAGGTACATATATATACTTCAATTTTAGTCCATATAACACGCAGACTTTGAACATTATATGTTCAAAGTCTGCGTGTTATATGGACTAAAAATTAAGTATATATATATATATAAATAAATATATATATATATATATATATATATATATATATATATATATATATATATATATATATATATATATACACACATGTGTGTGTGTAGGCCATATGCTCAGTATATTAGGCACTTCTTCATCTTTCTCTAATACCAAAATACTTAATCAATATAAAGTATGAGATAATGAAACTAACAAAAACATCAGTTCAGAATCAACAAAACCCCACTTGTGTCACGTCTTAATGCTCAGTCTACTTCCTCTTCATCCCTCTCCACCCGCCCCCATCCCCCCTCCTTATCTCTGCTCTACTTGACCACCACTAAGCGATGACGTCAGATACCAGAAGCTGACTCTCATATTGATCCGTCAGTTTGAGGTATAACTATTCAGAGATAAGGAGAGGATGCCACACACTACAGCACGGAGGAGGAGCCTGGAACAAGGGGCAACTAAGGGTACCACACTTTTGTAGGAGAAGGAGTAGCTGGAGCCTTGAGGTGGTGTGAGAGAGAAACAAGAGGTACCCAACGCTGCTTTACACCTATAGAAAGGGATGGAGACAGAACCTGACCCTTATTAATACTGAGAGAGAAGGAGGAGGACGAGGAGGAAGAGGAGGATCTTAGTTTCAAATAAGTCTGAGAGCCAGATAGTACACCAGAATAACACCCATTCAAGCACTCAAAAGGAAGGATACTGTCCCTACGCTAGGATGTAAAGATTAAGAGTGTCTCGAGGATGCTACACTCTTGAATGGATTGAGGACAAGTTTGGTGCAGAGTGAGGAGAGGCGACAGGTATAATGTGTGTGTGTGTGCCTGTGTGTGTAATAATAATAATAATAATAATTGACGGTTTATTGAAAAAATTCTGCAGCCCGAAGGCTGAAAATATACGTTGGACATAAATGACTTATTACATACATTGGTGGTTTAACAAAAGCCTTCATTAGAGAAAGGTAAAGGAACATACAGTGAACATACAGATTAATGAATGTGTTGAACAGCAAACTCGTAGTGTAGTAACTCCCTCCCAGATGGTGTTAGGAGGAACTCACGTGGTGTAGTAGTTCCCTCAGAATGTGTTATGAGGGACCTGGCGTGGTGTAGTAATTCCCTCGCAGATGGTGTTATGATGGGCCTCACGTGGTGTAGTAATTCCCTCACAGATGGTGTTATGAGGGACCTCACGTGGTGTAGTAACTCCCTCACAGATGGTGTTATGAGGGACCTCACGTGGTGTAGTAATTACCTCACAGATGGTGTTATGAGGGGCCTCACGTGGTGTAGTAATTCCCTCACAGATGGTGTTATGAGGGACCTCACGTGGTGTAGTAACTCCCTCACAGATGGTGTTATGAGGGGCCTCACGTGGTGGAGTAACTCCCTCACAGATGGTGTTATGAGGGGCATCACTGTTGGTAGTAATTCCCTCACAGATGGTGTTATGAGGGACCTCACGTGGTGTAGTAATTCCCTCACAGATGGTGTTATGAGGGACGTAACGTGGTGTAGTAATTCCCTCACATATGGTGTTACGAGGGACATATGGTGTAGTAATTCCCTCACAGATGGTGTGGTCTTAGGCCTTCTTATCGTAGACGGATTAACACATCGCTGGTTGTTGTTGGGTCTCACGGGCCGTTATCACTGGGTACCTGGGACCTCACTGTGTGAAGGTTAACTTGGGTACGACTGTTACTGTTGAGCTCTTCTCACTGACTTAAGCACTGTTCACCACTGTTTACCTCTGTTTAACACTGGTTCCGTTCCTTTCCTAAATGAAATTGTAATTTCTGGGTGGAACTTGTTGATATTCCGGTGGGGAGGAGGGTTCAGGGGAGGGGGTTGGTATGGGCCAACTTAACAGTTGACCTGGCTGCTCAGAGAGGAGCGCCAGGTACGTCTTGACCCCGATGGTCAAGGATGTAGTGTGTGTGTGTGTGTGTGTGTGTGTGTGTGTGTGTGTGTGTGAACCCTTGTCTCTCCTACCAGGTTAACTTAGATACACAGTAAGCTTATGTAGAGAGGTTAAAGTCATTTTCTATCCTGTAATCTAAGGTAATGTTAACCCGGCTGTTACCTTAGTCTTTTCTAAAGTTTTAACATACTTTGTCCCGCTATACAAGGCTATAACATTACAGCTCTCGTAAAAACGCTATAAAATTACGGAAGATGGTTGGTTATATACGACGTGAAGCTCCTTTTGCAAATTGTTAACTGTGCATTAAAAACTCATGAAAATAAAATGGAGAAATTGCGCTCGCCTAATTATGCAGATTGTTTTGCATATATATTCCTACAGTGTGTCTTAAAGAAATTCACTGCTAATTAAATTGAATAAATTTGACCACTGCTCAGTTTCTCTAGTGAGGTTTTAAATTCCTGTTTTTAAGACGAATTAATATTTTCCACTTAACCTGGGATATTGTAGATGGTGGGTAATATTGGAGATATTATATTGTAAAGAAAAAAAAAGTAAAAGCGGGTACTGTGGGCCTGGCGTCCGGTTTGGGGCAATGTGGATACAGTACACTGATAACTAACCTTTCCAAATAATCAAGGAGGCAAACTGACCGGCACTGCACTCAACAGCCTCCATTTCCCCAACAGTAAAGTTAGGTACTCACTCACAGTTGGGTGGACTGGGGGGTACCCTCTGTTCGCTTCATCGACAACAGTAATCAGGGATAAGACGTAATAAGCTATTTATTTACAAAGTAGATTATAATTTAGTGTCTATTCAATGATGTTAATAAGCAGCGATATAAATAGACTTTGTATGTCTTCCTTCAATGTTTGGCTTCTCTCTGACAGCTAAATTCTTGTACTGACACATCCATCAATTATAAACGATTTTCACCATCACATCACAATGTTCTGTATATCTATTGCTTTGTACTCAGTTACTTCCTTAACTATATTAGGTATGTTAGGTCTTGACAATGATTGAGTCTGGTAAATGACACCAATCGTTCTTAAAGACTCCATTCCTCCGCATCACAATTGTCGGTCAGTTCTAAGGAATATTTGTGGGTTTAGCAGTATTTTTTTTTTTACTAAATCAAATCGATAAATCATGAAAATGGCTGTTTCATAATTAACATATGTCACTCTTAAACATCCAGTTACTTATAATAACAAATAAATCACTCATTGAAATTAACTTCATGCTAGAAATCACATCAAATCATTTCTATAATCACATGTTAAAACGAGTGATTGGGAATTTAACCAACAATACCCACAGTTCTCTCTCGTAAAATTTGTGTTAATGTTAAAACTCTTCTGCTTTTGGGAACAACGTACAGGTTTTGTGCTTGTAGCGTTAATAAGGCGGGGTTCATTCTCGCCACACTGCCACGCTCTAGCTGTTGATTGGGGGTACAGCGGGGCCCAGGACCATGTGTTTGGCCAGAGAGACGCGATGTGAATCTCTTTGTATTTTTTTGTGTGTACTTTGGAAGACTGCAGGGGACTGTGATTATATTAGTGGAGTGGGAGGAAGTGGAGTGGGAGGAGAGTGGAGGACGAGGACGGGGAGGAAACTAAGACGTCAAAGGAGGTGAAGAATAGAGAGAGAGAGAGAGAGAGAGAGAGAGAGAGAGAGAGAGAGAGAGAGAGAGAGAGATACCAGATAACAAGACAAAATGCACAACTAAATAAACAGAGAGAAATTTGAAAAACTCTGTACATATGAAGATAGAACTTGAAGGAAAGAAAAAAAAAGAAAGTATAACACACACACACACACACACACACACACACACACACACACACACACACTTACAAGCTTACACTCGTCCTTAAACACGTCTGACTCTCCAAGGCATCAAGTATTATCTAAACACTTTCGAGGATCTGG
Source organism: Homarus gammarus (assembly GCA_958450375.1). Classification (NCBI taxonomy): domain Eukaryota; kingdom Metazoa; phylum Arthropoda; class Malacostraca; order Decapoda; family Nephropidae; genus Homarus; species Homarus gammarus. The sequence goes on from CAUDMG010000234.1 coordinate 113,047, forward strand.
TCACTGTGGTGTGGTGTTCTCTGGTGTTCGTAAGTGACTTTTTACCTGTGATATAATGACCACACAGTACATAACGTGGGTTTCATTTTATTTCATTGCTAGTATTTCTTAGGGATTATTTTTCAGCCTGCCCAATGTTGTTCCAGTTGTTTTTCATTGACTGGCACACACTAAGTATGGTATAGAACGATGTACAAGTTTTTTGTTTTATTTGAATTAGGTTTAAGTGAATACATCTAATTATGGTAGAGTATAACTGTAGTTTTGTTGTTCTTTTAACCATCTGTTACAAGAGCTTAAGTGAGATAGTTAGATGAATTATCCTCTACGTCCAGTGAGGTGAAATATCTAATCCTTAATAATGGCGGCGCAGGTGCCCTTAAGTCTTGTCTGGCGCTAATATCACTAATGAGAGCCGGTGTGTAGCGTCTCGCTCCTCTTAACACACCTGAAGATGTCCCTCTTGTGCTGCCTCGCGTCCTGGTGACTCCGTCTCCCCAACTCACAGCCTCCCAGAGGACGTCCAGCGTGGCAGGGCCAGCAAGGATAAGACACTTTTAGTTAACAAGCAGAGTTTGGCGGTGACGTGCTCAGACCTCTTGGCCTATTCCGCTGAACTTATTGAGGTCAAGAGAGGACGGATCACGTGTGGTGGAGGCCAGTAAGATAAATGACTTTTTTGTTAAGTGACGTTTATTTGAAGAGATCATGCCTGTAGTCACGAACTTGCTATTACGGAAACTGTGCACTTTTCACTCTTGCAGTTCTAAAGCAGCCTCTGTGAGGCTGAAAAACTGCTTTTGGTATCACAAAAGACTCGGGTTGTGAGGAAGGATGAAATGTGAAAACTTAGGGAAGTGAGTCATTCACTGAGGTAAAAATAAGGAAGAAAGGAGGAAACTTATAAGTTCACGACGTTTACAGAGAATAAAAGATAAGCAAGAATGAGCAAAAGATAACTGCAGGAACCAAAGTGGCGATGTGAGTGACAAAATGGCGATGTGAAGGAACTAGAAAAGATAAATTGTGTGGACAAGACTGGTATCCGGGTCGAGCATCACGAACCAGACTGTGGCTGAGAAAAAGCAAGAAGACAGATCATCACAGACTCAAAGACAGAAAGGACGACCTCCCAGCACGACTAAAGGAGACAAGTAAACTCATCTTTAACTCATTCCACCTCACAGCATGGGTACAGGCAGAGACACAGCAACACGGTAAAACACTGAATGAGAAACCTCTTGACAGAACAGCAGGAGAGAAGAAGGACCAAACATTCTGCCACAATTCAAGGTCTTCAGTAGGGAGGAGGAGAGAGTAGGGAGACATCTTGTGGGAGTTTTGAGACCTAAAGGCGAGCCTCTTCGACTAAATGAGGTCGAAGGTTGTAATTTGACGCACTGTGACACTGATGGTGGAAGTTTGGAGTGATTGAGAGTGTGATGGGGTCCACGAGTACTTCTGGCTGTTTAACGCTCGAATACTCCCTAAAAGAACACTCATTAGGCACCGGCGGCACCTGGAAGCCTTCTGGCAATCTTATGTGTGGAAAATTTTTGGAGTATGTGGGGGGGGGGGGGGGTGATTTTACGCTTTTACTCTTAATAATTATTTTTTTATATTATTATTATTATTATTATTATTATTATTATTATTATTATTATTATTATTATTATTATTAGTAGTAGTAGTAGTAGTAGTAGTAGTATACAGTAATATATAAATCGCTATTAAGGTTGTCATTATTTTGCTTCACAGTGAGCTATAATAACTTAATTCTGTATTTCTCTTTACAAAGGCAAAAGTGTATGGGTGAACTCAAACAAAAGAACAATGGCTGATAACCTCAATAGAAAGGCAAGAGGATTTATATAAGAGATAGAAACAGGATGAAAGTAGAAAGAAAAGACTAAAGTAAAATGGTCCTTAGAGATTCTGAATAAAAGAACAAAAGGGGGGAAAAGGAAGTCATAAAGGGGAAATGTGATAGAGAGAAAAGGGGAAGGATGAGGAGGCAGAGACTAGGAAAAGAGTAGGGATAGTAGTAGTAGTAGAATTAGTGGAAGGAGGAGGAGGAGGAGAGAATAAGTAGGAGGATATAAAGAAAAGGTGATAGGAGGAGAAGGACGAAAGGAAAAGGAAATAGAGTAAATATTGTTAAATAAGAGAAAAAAGAAGCAGAGATTTGAAAAGTAAGAAGTAAGGACGTTAAGAGAAAAAAATAAGTAAAGATAGAAAGAAGGAAAAATAAAAAATAAACAGAGAAAAGGTAGAAGTAAGAAAAGTAGAGAAGAACTAGAAAAACAGAGGCAACAGGAGGTAGATAATACGAACTGGGAGGTGACTAGGTTAATGATTAGCTGCCCACATAAGATGCTCATTCACTCGCCACCACTAACAGAGAGAGAGAGAGAGAGAGAGAGAGAAGAGAGAGAGAGAGAGATAACGAGGAGGAGAATAATCAGAGGCAGAAACATAACGACAAGGACAAGAGGGAGACATAATTTGGATGATGAATGATAAAGAGGAAGAAATGAGATAATTAAAGAAGATAGACAAAGCTAGAACAAAGAGAAGGAACAAAGAATAATATGAAGGGGAGAGAAAATTAGAAGATAATAATAATACGAGTAAGAAATATGAAAATCAGAGAGGAGAGACGTATTACCTTCAGGGTGGTCGACCAAAACACTAAAAAAATTTTACTCCACGTCCAGACAAAACCACGCTGACCCAGAACGAACCATTAGCTGTGTATGTGACAAGTGCTTGGGAGGACAAACACCCAGTCAACAATTAAACCAGTCAACCAATCACCCAATCAGCCAGTCAACCAGTCAACCAATCAACCAATCAGCCAGTCAACCAGTCAACCAATCAGCCAATTAGCCAGTCAACCAGTCAACCAATCAGCCAATTAGCCAGTCAACCAGTCAACCAATCAGCCAATTAGCCAGTCAACCAGTCAACCAATCAGCCAGTCAACCAGTCAATCAATCAACCAATCAGCCAGTCAACCAGTCAACCAATCAACCAATCAGCCAGTCAACCAGTCAACCAATCAACCAATCAGCCAGTCAACCAGTCAACCAATCAACCAATCAGCCAGTCAACCAGTCAACCAATCAGCCAGTCAACCAGTCAACCAATCAACCAATTAGCCAGTCAACCAGTCAACCAGTCAGTCAAGGAAAGCGTTTGTATAGACGCCTAACGCAACTATAGAAAATTTACCTTTAATCTCTAACTTATCTATGTGGCGGTTTTACTCTTTCTTAGCCATGCTAGCAGTGATCCTTGGTGTGTGTGTGTGTGTGTGTGTGTGTGTGTGTGCTGTGATCGTCTCTTGCCGGGGCGTAAGTGAAATCAAGCACCCTACGCCTTCCTCTTCCGCTGGTATTACTCTTGTTCCATAAGGTAATACAGATGGTGGGACGTGAAGAGTGTACAGTACATGGACAGAGAAAGAGAGAAAGAAAAAGACAGGTAGACAGACAGACAGTAAAGCAAATCTTGAAACTGTCCTACTTTCTCTTCCATTACATACATTGTGAGACATCTCTTAGCACTGTCTTGCCCCTCGTGCTGGGTCAACCACAGGTAATTTAGAGAGAAGAAAAAAATATGAGAGAAAATTCTTCAGTTCTCTACAACACACTTGGTCTAACACACACATATTCACACTTATAGCAGTCCATCGAAGTTGATGACGACGTTGCTCCAGATGAGATGATTGATGAGTTATGTGTTATTCCTCTGATGCCACCGTAGATGACTATGGAGTCCAATCCTGGAGGCGCAGATCTTGTTGCATTGGTGACAGGGATGTTGTTCATTGAGAGGAATTATGCCTTGAGCCCTCTGGTGTCGTTGGGCTCGTTTAGTAGCTCTCTTTTGGTTCAGTGAGGTCTCAAGTGTTTCCGCTCCTCTATGGCATGTTGAACGCCATGAGGAACGGCCTGAGGCTAGTTGCTCCAGTGAATTTGGTTGTATATTACAACACTTGAGTAGAGTTTTAGAGTGGTCCTTATGTCTCTTTTTCTGTCCTCTCGCAGAACTGTTTCCATGTGAGAGCTTGCCATATAATATTTGTCTTAGAAGCCGGTGGTCTGGCATCCTGATAACATGTCCAAGCCAGCGCAAGTATCTTTTGGCTAACATGGTTTCAATGCTGGTCGTGTTTGAGCGACGATATAGTTCTTCATGAGTCACTCTATCTTCCCAGGTTATTCCAAAGACACACACACACACACACACACTCTACATGGAAGTTCTAAGATACTGCATGCAAATGCCTCCTCAGAAAAGAAGAAAAAAAAATAACAATGGAAAAAATACCAACGTGTCTCCCAGAAAGTGTCTACAATATTATGATTCCTTTTTTCTTTCTTAATTGTTTAAGAAGTGTATTAGTCACTGTATCCAGAGTGAGGAGCATAATAGGCTGGTCATTAAAAGTTTCTACAGTGGTGAGCATTAGAGAGTGAAGGATCTATTCCGGGAGTTTGGGAAGATTTTCGTCTTCTAGGGGGACATAAAACTACCAGGGGGAAGATGTTGTGGCAGACAGGGAGCTTCACATATGTTTGGAGTAACCTTTTGTCTGTGAAATTGCAAAAAGAAAAATTCATATTTTATTTTCGCCATTAGTTTGTGAAAATATATGAAAAAAAAGTGTGAAATTGCAATAAGAAAAAGTCACATGCTATTTGTATAAATAGTTTGTGAAACTATATGAAAAACTATTATTTTCATTAGTAAGAAATGGTTACGTATTTTAACTATTGGTTAGTGAATCATCAGTTTGTGAAATTAGGAGAAAAATTCACCAATATATTTTCTTGATTTCCTTTTCTTTCTTTTTTAACTTCTATAGTCTTTAAGTATGAATGAGTAATTCCTCTCTCTCTCTGCCCATCTATCTTTCTGTCTGTCTGCATGTCTGTGTTTCATTCAACTTAAATCCGTTTCCAATTCCTGCTCTCTCTTTCTATTATTTATCTTTCGCTTTCCCCCTTCGTGTGCCACAAACAGAAGAACAATACTTAGTAAAACAGACGAACACACGAAGGATAAATTAAGATCATGTCGGAAGTGAGTGAAGGCGCCCAGTGAAAAACACAACACACACACACACACACACACACACACACACACACACACACACACACACGAGGAGGGACATCCTACCCTGGGTGTGGATTCTCAAAGGTTCGTCCGATAAATAATCCTTGTAACTGAACTAAAACACAAACACGTAAATCCAGGCCTTGGGGTGTGGGACAGAGGAACACGGTGAAAAACACAGGCAGTAACAACAAGCTGTGTGTTCCATAATAACAAGTTGAGGCAGGAATGTCGGTGGGCCTGGTGTCGCGCCATTTGAGTTTATTATAAGGACTTAAATAATGTTATAAAAATGGGTTATATTTTACTTTCGGACATAGCGCGCCCCAAAGTTATAAACTACTGAAACATTTAGATCTCCCTATTCTGAGCATTTTGAACCCCATTTTTACCATTCGGAAATGGAAAATAGCGACACAATTGAATTTAATTGATTTTACGTACTTTCCAGTCTTCGTCTCTGTGAAGAGATGTTATCTGCAATGTTGACTGACGTCATCCAGTCATGACCAATGATGTAGAGTGTGTCGATCTCATCACGCTTTAACTTTTTTTAGACCAATCACATTTGATTTTTTTCAAAGGGAGAAGCCTGGGTATGGATTTGAATTTCAATCACCCTTCCAGTCTGACAATGGCCGTGGTGGAGGTTGGGTGTGACTGTCCTTACTCTAAGTCTTTTGAACCCTACTTATACTTGTCGGAAATTAATATTACTGACCGGGATGGGTCAGGGGGGCAGATCCCCCAGCTAGGGGTTAGGTAAGGTTACGTAAGGCTACGTGACGTTGAGTTGTTAGGTTGGAAGACGCGTTTTCGTGTTTCCCCCACCCAAAAACCCCTATTTCCCGGAGGCTCTCCCCCATTATTGTTGGGGAGTCGGTCAGGGTGGGGCAAAAACGAGCAATTTCCGACAAAAATGAAGGTCAAATTCACTTAAAACACACCAAAATACACTGGAAAAACATATTGTTCAACCCCTCGGGACTCATGTCCGAAAGAAAAAATTTACCTAAAAATGATAATGATCTTTCCTCCTCTTTTTTCTACAATGTTCCCTTAATCTTTTATCTTCCCTATTATTGTTTCGCTTCCGTCAACTCTCTTTTTCTCTCACTCCTCTTTACAATGTCCCTCTTGTTCTCCATTTCCTCCTCTTCAACCTCCTCCTCTTTCACCTCCTCCTACCCTCTGCCCCTCCTCCTCCTCTTCACTTACTTTACCTTCTGTTTCCCATTACTCTCACTCCTCTCCCCTTAACTCCACAATATCACAGCTGCCCGTCCCAGAGACTTCCCTAACACGGCCTGACAATCTTGTTACCAGATCTTAGGAAGTGTATACCGGAGACATGATAAGATTACCTGTCTTTTCATCATTTTTTTTTTTTACTTTTTTTTTGTTTGACGAGGCAACAAGATGGACCTGTTACGGGAGACTCAATCTTGTTTCTCGCGGATATTTGACAGATGTTCTTTTCTATCTCGTATTGGCTGGGCGAGAAGAGTCACATATCATGATGTTTTTTGATATTGTTAAATCTAAAAGGGATATTTGTTTGGGCGGCCGAGTGGAAATAGCGCTCGTCTCCTGCTATAAGGGTTACTGGTTCGCTTCCACTTTAACCCCATGTCATTCTGCAGTGAATAGGTACCTAACTTTACAACCTGAAGAAGTAACAGTCAATCGAGTGCAGTCCCAGCCACACTACCTCCCTATGTAGCGATGGGTTAGGCCTACTTTCAAAGAGCCAATTACATAAATATGTTTTCTAAAGATTCTGTGGTAGTATAGAGGGGCGGTTCAGTGGTCCATATATGTTCATGGTCTTTGACGTGCACGGAAGACACACATACACCAGAGACATTGAAGAAGCTGTAAAAGTTCTCAACAGGTAATTACACTTTGGAACACCATATTGATTCTGTCTTTCATCAACACCATATCACCAGCAGTAGGTGAGTAAGGTGATTAAGACGGTGGATGAGATAATGACGAAATAACGGATGATATGAGAATGAAGATGACAGGTGGGATGATGATGATGATGTAAATGACCTAAGATAATGATGGTTAGGAAATATGAGACGATGATGGTGATGATGTCATATGTGATGGTAATGACATGATGATGATGATGATGATGATGATGATGACAAGATAGATCAGGTAGATATAAGACATGGTTACATTACAAAGTGTCACTATTCTCTAGACATATCTCTAGTGTGTGAATGTCTTCATTAAGTAGACTTCAAATTCAAGAATAATAATGAATTATTATATAGGTTAATTAAACTTGTAAATACGCTTCTATAATGTTTAGGTTCAGTTAATTCTGTATGTACCCCTATAGACTGTACTTGTAGATTTTGTATATAGATTCTGAATAGAGCGAAATGGTTCATCGGCAAGGAAGTTAATGACGTCGAGGCTGTGTGATTAATTACGTAACATCAATATCGCTGATCCCCCCTGTGAGGAAGACAATTTAAGAGGATGACAAAGTGGAAACAGAGGAGTGTGAGAAAGATCCTTTGAGAATGTGGAAATAAAGGAGGAGACGAACCAACGTAACGAACGAAATGAATGTTGATGAGACACTCGAATAACATTAATGCATTCCTTCACTTTGTTCCACAGGATCGAGGCTGTATCCTGCTCCATATAGTTCAGGAATCGACTAACTTACGTAAATAGATAGATAGATAGATAGATAGATAGACAGATATAAAAGAAAGAGTGATAGATGATGGAGATGGTGTGTAAAAGAGGCAATAAGGAAGGTGAGTGTGGAGGAGTGTGTCAGGGAGCGTTTGTTGGTGTTACTGGGAGCAGGAGGCACCCCAGTCGTGTTGTGGATGATGCCAACATTTTTCCCACAATTTTGTTCTCTTACTGAATATACTGTATGTATCTATGAATTTATATCGTGTGTGTAATAATAATAATAATAATAATAATAATAATAATAATAATAATAATAATAATAATAATAATAATTAACGGTTTATTGAAAGAGCATGGCAGCCGGAAGGCTGAAAATATACAGTTACATAATTGGGGAATGGGTAACATAAGTGACATAAATATGATAAATAATAACTAGGTGGGGAGAAGCTCAAACTGCAGGGTATTTCATCATAGTGACAGTGCAAAAAGTAAGATTGACTAGGAGTGAATACACTGGTTGATTACAAGTTATTGATAATTTTTACAATGGTTGGGACTGGGCTGTTTTCTTAGCGATCAGTTCGTGCTCGTCTGGGCTGGATGTGTGTGTGTGTGTGTGTGTGTGTGTGTGTGTGTGTGTGTGTGTGTGTGTGTGTGTGTGTGTGTGTGTGTGTAAATTATATAACCAATGGTCATATATCTTCATTTAACAAGGCCTTTGATTTATGGAAATAATTATATGGCAACTAGGCAAATGAGCCTACCCTAATAGGCAATTAGTCAAACAATATTAATTAGCATGAAGTCGCGTATCTCTCCTGTATATAAAAACATAAATAAAACATGAATGGTCGTCCACCTGGCAACGACCTAATACTAGTTTTTAGACCAGTGTCGTGTTACTTGTGGTTGAGGCCTTCAGTATTCGGAAGTGTCTAGCGAGGCGAGGCGTTTATTCTGGAGGTGGTGGGACCGAGAGGGACCCAGGGGGAGTCTGGTGCAACACTGGTGCTAAGGAGGCTGGTGGGTAAAGTGAACATGGGGAGGAGATAAGAAGGGGGTAGGAGGTACTAGGAGTGCAGATCAAAGAGGGAAGGAGGGAGGGAGGAGAGAAACGTGATAGACGGGAACAGAAGGAGGTGATGAAAGGCGTTACGAGTCCCTTACGTGCACAGAAAGAAGCGCCCAGTGGCGTGGTGTCTAGGAACAGGTCGAGTCTTTCCGTGAGTCAGGGTACATGAGCTCGTTAGCTTTAATAGCCGTGTGTGGACGCATGCAAGTTTAGGTTTTACCTCTGGAGTTAGTGAGATCTTCTGCCTTAACGACAAGAGAAAGCTGTAAGTTAAGCTTAAACTAAAGTAAATAAAGAACTGGTGTTTAATCTTTAAGCCGCGTTGCAAAAAAAAAATAAAACAAAACACCATTCTTAATAGAAAAACCTTGCAGGCGTTTTACCTTTAAATAACGCCCAGGAACTTTTTTTTTTCTCACTGCTGCCGCTTGTGGAGAAGGCAAGTTAACAACAAATATCACCTTAGTGTTGGCGGTGATGATACATGAGACGTGGCTACAAGGTCCCACTAGAGCCGCACCTACCCCTGGGGACCTGCTCAACTTCTGACCTCGACAATCTGTGGTCCTGTCGCTCCACTGTGGTCATCGTAAGTGTGGTCATCGTAAGTGTGGTCATCGTAAGTGTTAATTACCATGGGATTACAGTCTGTGGATTTTACCTCTTCCCCCTTGTGGTCTACTCTGTGTGTTTACTGTGGCATTCTTCTCTCAATGTGTGTTCCTGGTGGCGCCTCACTATCTGGTCGAGCCATCACTGTTGGTCAATCTCTTGTGACCGGAACAAATAATAGTTTAACAACATACTCTATTCAAGTCAGGTCTTCCTCTTGCTTCCTGCCTTTTCTCTCTGATTGATTCACACACACACACACACACTCACCACACACACACACACACACACACACACACACACACACACACACACACACAAAAGACTACTACAGATGGCAGCTGTCAGAGAGGCTGCCGAATTTCACACAGCGGCGGAGAAATTGCGTCGTTCCGCTGAGGAGAATTTCTACAAGCCGAGAGATTTTGCCCAGAGTGCAGTCAGATCCCGGTGCTGTTTATCTGCTGTCATCGTCTTACTGTGGCACTCGAGCTTTCTACTAACTTGATGTAGCACCTTTGTTTGAACGACGCTGTTGTTCAAGTGAGGAGAAAGGACCGAGGCTTCGAGGGTCATTTACACACACACACACAGACAGAGAGAGAGAGAGAGAGAGAGAGAGAGAGAGAGAGAGAGAGAGAGAGAGAGAGAGAGAGAGAGAGAGAGAGAGAGAGAGAGTAAAGATTGCTAATGTTTTCCTGTCCACTGAGGCTAGGTGTACGCTTTACATGACATATATCTATATTGGTTTCTCTGACTGATATATTTACTATCTTTTGGGAAAGATGAAGACGCTGAGTCGGTCTGTCTTACTGATCTCCGTTTCTACAGACAGATCATCATTTGTCCAGGTCAATATCTCATACGACTCTCGCTGATTACATCTGGTATAAAACTCATTTGTTTCAGCCTTTCTTATTGCTTGAATTCACATAAAGAGACTGTACAGTTGTTTTTGTGTTTACCTGAAGAAGACGATGGCTTAACCTTCTGAAAATGATGGTGTAACCCTTTCAGAACGAGGATTTAACCCTTTCAAGACCGTGGTTTAACCCTTTGAGTATTATGGTTAAACCTACTGAGGTCGAAGGTTTAATTCATTTGACCTGACAGACTCTGATAAGAAAAAATGAGTGACCCGACTCTACCATAACAGAATAGGTTCTCTTATTTCCAGCTCCTGAGTCTGTTGATTAATGGGACACTGTAAGGGAGTTGTGTCTCCTCTCCATTGTGACCTAAAATGAAATAAGCGACGACAATTATTAACAAATAGGGAAGTAATTTAAAGTGAGTTTGACGCTTGTGAACAAAGCTTTGATAGTTATATATAGCCATATCAATTAGTGTTGCTACATTTAAAAGTTATCGTTTGTTAATTATCGTCAAGTTAGAGAAAATGATACTGGGATTCAAGATCTCTGATCCATCACCGTACACATTTCATAATTCAAAGTCCCTGAAAGTTCCCCGTATTATAAAAGCTTCAGAAAAATAAAAGATAAGGTGTGTATTTACGAATTACTCTCCAGCATATTCTCAAAGTGTGCGTTAAATGATTACGTAAGAGGAAAACTTGTACAGTTAGGCATAATGCTTTAGTCAAAGTCCTTAATTGTCTGGAGGAGAAGAACAACTTGGGCAGGAAGACCCCCGGAAGATTCTCTCGTCCCACGCAGACAAGAGCTTCCCGTGTCTACCTACTCCATTTACCTCTCATTATACCTGTCCCTCACCTGCTGTGTCCTCAGCATATATATATATATATATATATATATATATATATATATATATATATATATATATATATATATATATATATATACTATATATATATATATATATATAAATATATATATATATATATATATATATATATATATATATATATATATATATATATATATATATATATATATATATATATGCTGATAACCTCCAGGAAAGAAGAAAACACGAAGTTCCCAAGCGCTGTCGTGTAATTCACATCTTCAGGGGTGAGTACAGACTAGTCTGTACTCACCCCTGAAGATGTGAATTACACGAAAGCGCTTGGGAACTTCGTGTTTTCTTCTTTCCTGGTGGTTATCAGCATATACCTAGATCACGCGCACCTACAGTGATTTACTTGCATATATATATATATATATATATATATATATATATATATATATATATATATATATATATATATATATATATATATACTGTTGAAACTCTGACAAATAATATATCCTAAATAATTATACGAATACGGGATCAAGTTATATGAAAACTCTTATCCATCACTAAACATATATTTTAATAATATTTTAAGTTTCATATTAGGTATTATTACAAATTAGTTCCCATGCAGCGTAAATATTATAATCCGACACAAGATAACGTTACGGGTATTTTGGGCTGCTATTAGTCTCCCTAATGCGCTGCTTTGCTCATCTGATATTAATGGATGTTTATCACGCGTGAG
>CAUDMG010000234.1:130000-265000 GCA_958450375.1 Homarus gammarus
AAAATAGAAACTTACAGAATTTTTCTCTTATGTCGTGGAATATTTTTAGGCAAGAATCATAAATACTTGAAAAAAATATTAGGTGAGGTTTTAGATTGTTTGTTTTTGTCGAGTCAGTGTTTGTATATATATGATGAAGTCAAAGTACGAACGCGAATACAATGAAGAGAAAATATATATATTTTTTTTCTTCCAGGACGCTTTGGTACATTCCACGTCCTCCTCACCCGAGAGCTGAGAGAAGGAGTTTATAAACGTCAGCACCCGGCCGTAGAAAATGTGGAATGCTCTGGAGTGTCCTGGGAGAAAATATAATACTCTTCAAATAGCGCTTAATTCCTTTGCCTCCCCCCCCCCCTCTCTCTCTCTCTCTCTCTCTTATAGGATATCAACAATCAATGCTCTGTGCCAATAAGTAGCAGCAGAAGGGATAATTTAAAACAATAGTGGGTTAAAACTGCAAAAAATATAGGAAAAAGGACTCGAAAAATAATGCAAATACTAATAGAGATTTTACTGCTATTAACTTCACTATAACTAAAACTACTACTATTACTAATAATAATAATAAACCCATCACTTTAAAGTCAAGAGCAAATTCTATTAAAACTTTCAAGGCAAAATCTCATCATAGGTTAAGTTTTTGTTAACATGAATCGACAGACTGAGAGGCAAGAGATGTGTCAGTAGGTCTCACGCGTCAATACAGAGTACAGGTCAAAGAAAAATTGTCACCACTTGAAAGAGACGTCAAGTATGAGGACAGAAAAAAAAAAACAAGCAGAGATTATTAGCAAGATCCCCAGAGAGACATACATGGAAAAAGATGGATAAAAAGAGACGGGAAAAGGCAGAGATAGATAAACATAATATTTTGTAGATACGATAATAAAATAATAGGAAGAGATAGAAAGAAACAAAAAGAGATAAAGATGAATGAGAAATATAAATAATGTACCTTGTGTATAAGAAAACAACGACAGATATAAACGGAAGGAAATGAAAAAGAAATCAACGATCAACAGAGAATGATGACGTGAGAGACGAGGAGAGAAGGAAAGACGCAATAAAGGTGGAAAGACTCAACGACCTGACCTGACTTTTCTCGCTCTGGGCAAAGTGGTGATTTAGGTTTTCGGAAGAGGTTGATCGTCGGCCCGTGATTGGTCATTAAAGTCGAATCCCAGTGTGTCTGTTACCATTATAAGTAACTATTGGTGTAATGAGAGTTGAATCTCGCTTTAAATTACCGACCTGAGCAGAGAAGAAACTTTTCCTGGGGCCTCCGTATAGTGAAGACTTTGGGAATATCGTTCAAGGGTATTTCTTTGGTGTTCTGACAGTCGAATTTATGAAGATTATTTTCTTACTGTTTTGGGATATTTGTCAGTTATGTTTTTACTTATGGACTCTGGTTTTAAGTGAATGTATAGTATGTTATGTGGGGGAAATAGTAATAGTTTCGAATTTTACAGTGAATCGAGAGGAGGAAGGCGAGGGCTGGGCTTCAACTGATGTGAACTAATCCTCCAAACTTTTTCACTACATTCTCCAGTTAAAAGAATAAGAAAAAATCTTCTCGTCTACAACCAAAACTCACAAACTCCAGACTACTTAAAAGAAAGTCGCAAGGCAGAACTTTGTGCCCAAGTTGATACAAGAAGAGTCCTTAGAAAAATAATTTCTCTCTGGGTGAGGAGGACAGTGTTCAGAGTGAGGTCCTCCCCCAGCAGGATATCACAGGGTTCTTTGCGTCTCAGCTTGGGTGGAGTGGTGCTCAGGCAAATCTCACTTGTGCTAAAGAAAAATAAACGAAAAAAAAAATCCGTAGAGCTCTTAGAAAAACTCTGCTCTTATTACGGAGAAAATAAAAAAAATAAATAAATAAACAAATTCACTTTGTGTGGTTAAGAGAGAGAAGGAGAGAGCGTGAACAACACTTCTTTTTTTTCATTATTATGGATTGGGCACTCCCCTACATCCTTGTGTAAGGTGAAGCGCAGAAGCGTTTACAGCGCCCAACAGGGAAGCATGCTAAGTTCATGCTTGCCTTTATGTCTCACGAGTTAAGGGCGTAGAAGCCTGAAGAGTCAGTGGTTTTATGTCATGAAGTTATTGGAAGCTCCAACAACTTTCCCTGAATACAAATTCGCAATTTTCGATTTACACCAGGTACCTACTTTACTGCTAGGTGAACAGGGACTATTGGGGGGCAAGGAAGTAAGTCCAAACAACTTCCACCGGCCCGGGAATCGAACCCGTGACATCTCGCTTGCGAGGCAAGAACGGTACCGCATCTACCACCGATCCCCCATGAACAACACTGAGCACTGTGTAAGAGAGCTAATTCTCAGGTTTTGGTTATACCTGACAGAGACGTAAAAATCTCTCTCTCCCTCTCTCTGTCTCTCTAGTACTGTATATCCATTTTTGTCTATTTCTCCTTCTCTCTATCTCTGTCTCTATGTCTGTGATCGTCTGTCTCTCTCTTCCTCTTTTATACCAACGTCTCTGTAGCGGCTCCTTCTAATCATCTAATCTACGGCATTCAGGGCCTCCGGAACCTCTTAGGCCAGGTATCCAAAAGCCTCTATTAGCGTCTTAATAGCAGTATCTTTACCCAGTTCCTCTTGTTCTGAGTGGCTCACAGGAAGCCAAATGGAGTTAGTTCATACACTTTCTGTCAACGATAGTCTTAATCTTCATAAAGGAGAAGGAATATTTCTACATCGTCTCTTCTTTTGTCTTCTTACCCCTCTTTTCTCTTCTCCTCTAAAATTGATTTTCTTTATGTTAATCCTTCACGTCTGATTGAAATTAATTATTAGTAGTAATAGAAATAGTTCCGGTAGTAGTAGTAGTAGTAGTAGTAGTAGTAGTAGTATTTTACTCTTATTACAGTTATTAGGATTATTTCTTTACTGCCACTTGCTCTCGTCTTCGGCCAGAGTCGTCATCGAAACTCTGCACCAACACGTCACTGTTGACTTACCATTACTACCTCCGCTTTTCCTGTCAACAACTTCGTCATCAAGCTAAACACCTGTGACACCCAGAAATATTGGGACACATCTATAACTCCTGGGATGGTGTAGCCATTGCAATAAATGTAGGAGTGAATATGTTTTATAACACAAAAAACAAATTAAACTAAAAAAAAAGTCTTCATATACTGTAGAAGTTTAATTTTTGCTCAATCTTTCTGTTACTTCTCTGTGGACTTGGAGTGAAGGAAAGATTGAAATTTAATAGTTTCATCAAGTCCGTGTACACAGCAACATGTTGAACCATCTGATGATAATCTTTTCAATCATCCTAGTAAGATCAGAGCGACGGCATGGCCCCTTCCACCATGATGGGGTTCCTCTTGACTTAAAGTAGACGCCTCAGATTTACTATTACGGAACTGAGTCCTGGAAGGTTTGAGAGATGACTGTGAAGCTGTACTGATTCTGCCGTGTTGTATAAACTGACGAACGAGTCTTGATCGATTTTGGACACACATCTTATCGTGCCCAGAATTATTATTATTATTATTATTATTATTATTATTATCATTATTATTATTATTATTATTATTATTAGAGGAACAAGATCTTCGGCCCCTAAGCCAATAACAGTCACAGACACTGACTACGAGGCAACAGTCACTGAATGCCACATAGACCTGCGGCTTAAGTAAGTCAACTAGAGTAACTAATTTTGCATTAGGATATTTAATATTAAGGTCATAAAACAGTGGCGAAGGTGTGGCTATTTGGGAAAGCTCAAGGCCACGTTAAAGAAAAAGTAGTATTATAGTAGTAGTAGTAGAAGTAGCAAAATGGCGGCGAAGGTGTGACTATTGGGGAGGCTGGAGGCCACGTAAAAAAGTGGTAGTAGTAGTAGTAGTACTAGTATCATATATGAAGAAAACTAAACTCGCAAGATAAATTTCGATACAATACAACATATTTCGTCCAAACAGAACCAATTAATTATGAGAACGTATAAGAGTCAACTAAAACCCCAAAGTAAGGAGCAGCAGACTTTGAGACAAACCACAAACGTTAGAAGAAATTAAAGAAGAAGAAAAGAAGAAAATATAAAAAATTGCATCAACAATAACTGTCGTGGTGGAGAGGTTGCTAAGACTCGCCAGCATTTATGAAAGTTAAAGAGGCTGTGGAGAAACTTCCTGTGACCAGCACCGTCTTAAAGTGTGCTCAAGTTTCTTAATATGTCAGCTTTACCTAAACTATTTCCTTAAGCTTAAACATATTTCATGAACCGGAAAAAAAAAATAAGAAAATTTGAAATAGTTTGTGTATCTTGTTTGATACTGTAAAAGCTGGATAAAATACAACAACAACAACAATAATAATAATAATAATAATAATAATAATAATAATAATAATAATAATCAATAAGCAGAGATAATGTCCCCAAAAACAAAAAACAAAAACTCCCCAAATATAAGAGTTGAAGACCCATTGACAAAACCAAAATAGACTTAGAAGTTAGTAAAAATAAACGTATCTCAGCAAAATCAGTGACAGACAAGCAGTGACTCAAGACTGACTGGGAGAATGGCAGGGTGTGTGGGAGAGGAGCTGAGAAAGTGTTCGCTCACTATAATGGAGTGTCAAGTCCAGGAGGAAAGGTTCAATACGGTGGGTGTTGTGGGAGATTACTAGCGGTACACCTGTTTGTCCAGTACCGTGTGTGTGTGTGTGTGTTTTATTACTTATGCCTTTTACAAACCGAGTATACAGTAATAATAATTTTCTACTTATACTTATTCTTTCATTATATCTCCATCACTATCTACAAACTCACAAAACTGCTCCGATAGCAACAAGTTCACTACACATCATAACTACAAAACATCAGAATATAAGAAAGCCGAGTCCAATTTCTCGTCATTTGGGATAGAGGAATGTATATGACTGAATAATTCTCGCTGAAACACTAAAATAACGTCCATAAAGTTTCATATAAATTCCTAGCTCGATTGAGAAATAAACTAACACACTAAATCTGTTTGACTCAAGACTCCGATGGCCTTCAGAGGAGAGACGAATCTTTTCCTACACATCCGCCCTTACAGGTCCCAGAACCAATAGCAAAGGCAATAACAATCCTCGACTTATAGGGGCCACTTCAGGGAATTTCAGGGATGAGAGAGAGAGAGAGAGAGAGAGAGAGAGAGAGAGAGAGAGAGAGAGAGAGAGAGAGAGAGAGAGAGAGATACGCTGGACATTTGGGCAAAAGAAAAAATTGACTGTCACACACAAGGAAAAGTTTGAAGGGATGGAAATAATACGAGAAATGAAGGGAAAAAATTGGATCTGAGGAAAAATTACGCAGACGCCGGGGGAGAATCTGGGGGGAATAATTCAAGGGAAATCCTTTTCGGTGGGTAAGTTGGAGAGCAGATTAATGATAATGAAGGAGAGGTGAACGCTTTTACCGAAAGGATGAGAGCTGAAAGTTAGAAGAAATGACCTCAAAATTACGTAAATGGTTAGAGAGATAAATGAGATTAGAAAGAAAATTAATAAGAATTCTATTACCAAAATTTAACAATATGTATTAGGTAATTTTTTAACGTTTTCAAATAAGTTACTTTACAGAAAATGATGTACAGGTGGAAAGTTTGAATCCTGGAACTAATTGAAGGAGATGAGATATGTAGGAAAGGAAGAAGAAAACAGATGGTTATAAATAGTAAGAAGAGAAGAGATAAATGAATGAAATAAGGAGGAGGAGAAAGAGGAGATGAAAACACGAATGAATAAGTAAAGCAAGTAGAACAATAAAGAAGAAGAGGAAGGAGAAATGAATGAGAAGAATATACAAGAAGTGAAAGGACAGCGAGAATAAAAAGAGGGAGGGAGTCGAGGGACAAGAATAAAGACGAGGAAGAGCTACAGCAGAAGAAAGAACAAGAAAAACAAGGAGAGTAAAAGCAAGAAGAGGAGGGCGATTAAGAAAGTTGATTAGAAAGAGCAATAAATATGAAGATGGAAGAGCGGGAAGAGGGCAAGGGTGCAAGAAGAAGACGTTGAACAAGAAGAGGAAAAACCACAGGAAGAGCCGGATGAAGAAGGTACAGAAAGAGCAGGAGGAAGAATAAGAAGGTATAGGAAGAGGAGGAGGACGACGACGAAGGCACAGGAGGAGGAGGAGGGAGTGGCTGCACTCTAAAGAAAACAACCTCAGCACCCCGGAGGGTCTTGACAAACAAGGGGGTGAACCAAGTGTGAAATTAAAGTGCAGCGCAATGCCTCTTGAGCCGCCCAATGAAACCCACAAACATTCTTCTTGCTTTTCACCATGGGCGTTCCAGGACTCCTCTGACCCACACGAGAATTCCAGAGCCACTATTCCAGAGTTCTCTGTTTTATGAACCTATTCTGAGAGCCGCTTGGGTATGCAGTAACTTTATAGATTTTTAGATATGAGCTCATTCCCAAATCTGTTCAAGCATTCCACTAGTTGGTACGCGAGAAATTCCAGAGCCATTGTTCCATAGTGCTTTCCTTAACTCACGTATTACAGATTTCCTGGTTATGTGTTGGTTAGACAAATTTATTAAATATCACTTTTATTCCAGAGCTGTTCCTGGACTCTTCTAGCATATGGGTCATACAGAGCTGCTGCTCCAGACGCCCTTGTTTAAGCGCGCATCACAGAGCTGCTTGAGTGTGCATTGGCTCCTCAAACAATCTACTACGACCTTATTGAGTCCGGGTTATCTGAGCTACAAGACCTCTTTAGGGTAGCTTGGTTATGGATCTGCTCCAGAATCTACTTGGTTATGCATTTATTCTAGAATAGTTTGATAATGCATGTAATCAAGAAGTCCATCGTTATGCAAATATTCTAGTGTCTCTTTACGTGTACTGTAGAGTATATTGGTTATTCAGGTGTTCCAGAGACGACTGACTATGAGTGTATCACAACTTTGATTAGACATGGGCAAATTATAGATCTACCTGATCATGAATATAGTTCCAGAATCCAGAAGTGATTGCCCAAGGTCATAAATAGCCATGGGTGTATTCCAGAGGCGATTGAAAAGGGTCGCTCTTCTATCAAGTTACTCATTGAATACATATGTTCTTCACATTGATGTGTTCATGCACATGTGTAGGTCAGACTAGCTTATGTACACTTCATAAGTCCCCGCTCGTGTACGACCTGGAGGAGTGCTTGCTCATTTGCATAGTCAACAACTGCTTGATCATGCAAGTACTGTA
Source organism: Homarus gammarus (assembly GCA_958450375.1). Classification (NCBI taxonomy): domain Eukaryota; kingdom Metazoa; phylum Arthropoda; class Malacostraca; order Decapoda; family Nephropidae; genus Homarus; species Homarus gammarus. Next base: position 137,245 of record CAUDMG010000234.1, read on the forward strand.
TGCTGAATTAAACGCTCAAACACATTCTTTCTCGCCAGATAATCATATATATATATATATATATATATATTATATATATATATATATATATAATATACTATATATATATATATGCTGATAACCACAAGGATACAAGAAAACACGAAGATGTGAATTACACGAAAGCGCTTGGGAACTTCGTGTTTTCTTGTTTCCTTGTGGTTATCAGCTTATACTTGGATCACGCGCACCTACTGAAGGCCGAATAAATGAAGGCTGGAATAACTCACTAATTTCAGCGATATTTAATCTATAATAATACACAGTTAAATGACATTTGAAAATATATTAGGTCAGACTAAATTCAATCTATGGAACATTAGTAAGAAAATTAGGCAAAAGTGAATTTTAATAACGTTTATAAGAAAAGTCCGTAAATATGATATGAGAGAAGGAATTAAATTAGCTTATACTACATGTAAAATGATCATATAACACAAGTAAGTCAATAATTGAAGGCAGAATGCAATTAGGTTCTTTTGGTAATATAAATAATTAATATGGTGACAATTAATAAATTGATAAGTGATGAAGGCAGTAAGAGCTGCCACGAGAGGAACAAAACCCAGCAACTCCTGTAGTGAACATGACTTATTCATTCCCTTCACCATGTTCCCTCCTGCTATGTTTGAAGTGTAAATGACAAATGTAAATTTATTCACCGTGTTTACAGGGGCAGAGGACACACAATGATTGCAACAATGTTAGCACGATTTACCTGTTCTCTTGACTTTATCTCTGAGTGATAGTTTTTGAGAAATAATTAAATCTTTGCGATACTATTCCAAGATTTACCTTCATGAAAAATAATGAAATCATTCCGTCATCATCTCAAGTGTTTGGTTCTAAAGTTTTCTTTCACGAGGGAGTAAAATCTTTCTGGCATTATCAGAATATTTCCTCAACGCTTTAATTTTTTTATTAGAATAATGATATATCGTTTTTCGCAGGTTTTCCTCCATTATTTTTTGAATGAAGGAATGTATGAAGAGACAGACAGAGACAGAGAGAGATAGACGGGGAGACGGACAGACAGAGACAGAGATAATAATTCTTAAGATAAAGTAAATGTCTTCTCCTCTTAACATCAGTGTGTGTGTGTGTGTGTGTGTGTGTGTGTGTGTGTGTGTGTGTGTGTGTGATCTCTCCGATGGTACTTGAAAATTTGGAGTAATTATTTTTTTATAATTAATGAGCTAGACATAAAATCACAAGTGTAACGATTTTATTTTGGGCTTTAAATAATTTATATAGAAAACATTAGTTGACAAGCATTAAAGACACAAAGAATCACAAAGATCGAAAAATAAAGAAATAAACGAACTGTCTATACAAAAATATATTGGATTAAAAATGACGAACGGGTTGAGTGTAAAACGATCAACATAATAAAAATAACAGAAATGAACGAATGTAACAAAAATAGAATAGCGAGGAAAAGAAGAAAGAAAGAAAGCGAAAAATAGTGTTAACTACAATGATACAATCTGAAACCATCATTAACTCACTAAGTAAACCAAGAACAATGACATACGGGTATAAAAACCACAACAGTATTTATAATCTAACTGAACAAACTATATACTAACGAACAATGTCATCCTTCATTAAGCACAACATAATGTATAAACCAACACAACAAGGTACTAACGAACAATGTCTCCTCTCGTTAAACACAACAAACTACTAACGAACAATGTCATCTTTCGTTAGACACCTCACCAGAGTAGCCACTAAGTCAACTCACAGGCCCAGAGAAGTCATTAATGCAAATCCAATAGGAACAACTCAACGCCGAACCAATTATTAAAAGCTGATAAAGTCAACTCGACGTAAAATATTGAAAATCCTTAGACCAAAAGAAGTATGAATGATATTAGAGTCTGCATTTTTTTGGCTTAAATTCTTCGTACTAATACCTTTTTTTATATATAATAATATTTAAAACCTAATCAGAAATTGTTTTTGGTTTATAGCAATGATTATCTTTTTCCTTATCACTTTTGATTTGTTATGTGTTGTTTTAAGTATATTTTCTCTATAAATTTATGTGGCGACCTGTGGTATAATGGTCAGCATGCTCTCCGCGCAAGCAAGCCGACCCGGGTTCGATCCCCTGGGCATGTTTCTTTACGCCATTTGCCTCTGTCCACCCAACAGTAATTGGGGACCTGGATGTTAATCGATTTGCCCATCGTGTTCCGGGTAATGGTTAGCCAGTGCAGTTGGCGAGTTGTCCGGTCTTCTCGGACTATTCCTTGACACTGGGCCGTGCAGCTCGTTAACTTTGGGTGTGGTTGTTACGTTGACGACAGCTTCTACACCTTAAACAAATTCACTCCTAGGTGGCCCTTGGGCCGGCCATCCTCGTTCTACTAGGTGAAACCATTATTATTATTATATATGTTGTCATATAGTTTTTTCTTCCATTCCTAGAGAAAATACGATCAGGGAGTTATTATAAATTTACCCTCTAAGACACGAGGCAGCCGAGGCTAACACAGACCATTGTTTCTTATTAACCCCGTGAGTGTTGTGAAGGTCGACCACTTAGGTTTTTCTCCTCCACTCTTGTTATTCTCTCTCTCTCATATCCCTTGTTTATTTTATCTCATCGTGTTATTTCATTATTTTTCTCTACTTATTCTACCTTTCAGTTTCATGTCTACAGTTTTCCTCGCCATAATGTCTTTTTTTTTAACTCCTCAGAAAGTCTAAAAGTCTTTAAGCATTACAACTTAACCTTCTTGGCTCTTCTGTAATCGTTCTCATTCCTAGTAGGTTCTTAAGGTCATCATTCTTTATCTTTTCTTTGAGTGATATTCCTAAAATTCACCTCATCATTTACACCTTTATTATTTTAGTACAGTATTAAATCTCAGGTCTTTCACCCCTGACGACTTCCCTGATTATCTTAATACTTGAAGCTGGTCAACCACCGCTTAAAGCGACCCTAAATCACAGACTCTTGTAAACTATTCCGCTTTACGCTTGATCAAGGGGCAAAACATAGGACGAATCATGGACACTGTGTGGGGTTAGTTGTCCCAAACGTACGTGACAGATAATAAGTGATGGGGAGAAGGGTTTAAAAAAAATCGATAAAAAACCCAGCAGAGAGACTGACAGGTGTATTTTTATTGTTTACATTTATATGCATGACCCCTGGACAATAAAACTGGTTGATGGACATGTGATCCGCTTCTGTCTGTGTATTCTCGACATAACCCTTCCCCCCTCCTCCCCCTTCTCCCCCTTCTCCCCCTTCTCCCCCTTCCCTCCCCCCATAAAACAGACAAAAGAAAAGTGTAAACAAAATATTGCCATTGGTTGTGATGAGGGCGTGGAGAGAGTCTATCAGTATCCCCGTGCCCCCACATTCACTCTGCGTCTTATCCACACTCTCTCCTGCGTCTTATCTACACCCACTCTGCGTCTTATCCACTCTCTCTCCTGCGTCTCATCTACACCCACTCTGCGTCTTATCCACACTCTCTCCTGCGTCTTATCTACACCCACTCTGCGTCTTATCCACTCTCTCTCCTGCGTCTCATCTACACCCTCTCCTTTCAACACCCGCGTCTCCGCCCCTCCACGCTCTCCTCTGACACATTGTGTGATGATGAATCCCCAGCTGCTATGAGTGTGCGAGTGCTACTGATGGAGGAAGGGAGGAACCATCCATTATTTGCATACTTACTAAAACGTTTCTATGGAGCCAATTTCGTCAGACGCCGACACAGTATGCCAAGAATAACAACGAAACGGGCCGCGTATATAATGGGGCGTGAATTTATGGGTCTCAGAGGAAATGCGTGAATCGTGGGTTGTGGACACGGTTGAGATGTTTCTTGACTGAGAAGACTGAGAATGAGCACTGAGAGATGCACCTTCGCTGAGAATGAGAATCGAGAACTGAGAGATGCTTTATCATCTGAAGTGCTCTCAAAGAAGCGATGGAGAATGGCCTCTAGAATGAAACAACCGTAATCTTGGTTTCCTCTTCTGACGTTATCTGGGGATGTGAAGAGTCGATGAAAGACACGGCAGAGAGAGAGAGAGAGAGAGAGAGAGAGAGAGAGAGAGAGAGAGAGAGAGAGAGAGAGAGAGAGAGAGAGAGAGAGAGAGAGAGAGAGAGAGAGAGTTTATGAAGGACATGTGAAATGAGGCCGAGCCCAGAGTTTTACATAGAACCGAGGTCATCATAGGTAACCAATGAGTCTTGAATGGGTGTGTGTGTTTGTTTTTCTCTTTCCAAGCTCGATTTTTCTCTCCATCTATCACTCTCTATTATCTGTCCATCTGATTCTCTGCCTGTCTCTTTCTCTGTTTCTCCCCCAGCGTTCCTATCCACACCCCTCCCCGAGACAGTAATGAACAACACCGTGACACCGGGAATGAAGCACCAGGCAGCCTCCCTGTGTTATCTCGCTCGCTCCTTCCTAAGCACAGATTGATGGCCACAACTTCCGGCTGGTTGGTGATCATAACTCTGCCAAGATGTTCTCCCGGCTAGAATTATGCTAAAGGACTACAGGGAGCTTGTGTGCAGGATACAAATTAATGAATTAATATCTGTCGGTGAAATTATAACCTAGTTTATCTTTTAAGCAAATTTACGGGTAATTTTTGGCTAGATTTTGACCATTTTTTAACCTTACTGAGAGTTGGACACCTACTAATGATCATCTAAGCAACCAAGGTTCCTCCACATGAATCAAAATACACACGGGTTAGGTTCATCTTCTGGCGCTGTACAGTATAAGACTACTAGTTACCACACGATGAACGATTCACAAGAAACCACAGAACATTATTAAGTATACGAGATCACAGGATATGACCCAGTCCACGAGATTTGCCAAGGAAGTAAACAGTCTCCCTCTGATCAATGGTGGTACTTGTATTTTAGGAAAGTCTTAGGGGGAAATTATCCACATAATAATAATAATAATAATAATAATAATAATAATAATAATAATAATAATAATAATAATAATAATACCCATGAATACCCAACCCAGCCTTATCGAGCCGTACTCCGTGGACGCCAGAGTCGCCCTGCATACAGTATCTCGCAAATTACTACTATTTATATGCAAATGAATGATCTTATGCATACATTACTGGTTGGTATCGACGGCCAGGAAATACATTTTCATATATCATTGTTCGTTTAAGCGTAACTTTTTGATATTCGTACAACTAAATGGATATAGTTTTCCAAGTGGAAATTATAGAAAAGAGAACACTCTAAAGCAATCTGTAAGGTAGCTACAAAATCAGAAATAATTACACGACGATATTACAGTATATGAGTTATACGTACTGCACTTCGGCCTCGTGAAAGCTTGAAAGAGGAAAGAAGTTATTACTACTGCTGTTACTATTACTACTACTACTACTGCTACTACTACTTATAATAATAATAATAATAATAATAATAATAATAATAATAATAATAATAATAATAAGTATCTTGTGTAATTAAAGAAGAAAGACGTATATATTTTACACAGTCCAGCACGGTAATACTAGTGACCACTGCCTCTTAATCTTACTGTGGTTTAAAGGCAGAGACAGAGACTTAATCCCAGGTAAAATGAAAGGGGGAGGAGGAGGAAGAGAAGCAGGAGGTTGGGGAGGGGGAGATGGGTAGATATAAGCAAAGGAGAAGAGAAAATGAGGAGATGAGATAGGTGAAGGATGTGAAGAGGGGAGAGAACAAGAGATAGATGAAGGGGATGAAGGAGTGGGGGAGCGATAGTCGAATGAGGAGATGGAGGGGAGGGAATAAATAGACGAAGGGGGAGGTGGAGAAGAGACAGAAAGGGAGAAGTAAGATAGCAAAAGGGCAAGAGGCACTGAGAGGATTAGTGATCAAAGAGGAGCTATTTCGAGGTGGTGGTGGTGGTGGAGGGTGAGGTTAGGGCGGGGTACACAGTGTCAAGTGGATGGTCAACCAGGTAGGTTTCCCTTAAAAGTAGCGCTGTGGTGTTGGAGTTTGTGCAAATGTGTTTATCCTTTTTTTTTTTTTAATAATTTCCGAGGAGATAAGAAAAAAGCTCATGGGCCAGATAAGTTTTTTAATGTTTAGTCTGTCAGTATTTATTAATTCTTACAAGTCCTTTTCTGCTAAGATGAGAGGTAGCCAAATATAAACTGACTTGTTGATTCTTAGCATTCAGTTGCCAGTGAATTACCCTATGGGAATTTTGTCCATCAAAAAGTTATGCAAACATCGAAAGAAGTACCCAGCTGTGTACAAAGAGGGAACCCAATCCTCCAGTTTCGGCCAGTGGAAAAAAACAACAACCAAAAAACAATGACCATCCAGTTAAAAAGACGATGCTCTACCAAACACAAATTCAAAATATCCTTAACTTATTCCTTGCCAGATGAGACGACTACAAATTTATGTAAATGTTTACCCCTAATAGTAGCCCTCAGGAAGCGGGGCGTCTACTGCTGGGGGTCTGATGAAATTGGTCTCCGCTGTTATATGTGGTGAAGCTGAGGGGATGGGCCTACGTGCTGTGCCTCCTTGATCAGCTACAGTATAATCTCCCTCGTGCATGTTTTGTTCACAAGATTGACTCTGGTTGTTCAGCTACATCTTTGTGGCGTCTATTTTATGGAACAGTTAATAGGCAGTTAATAGTCAGTTGTTAAAAGTTAGTAAATAGTTATAATTTCGTGGATAGGTAATCGTTAAGATATAGTCGATAGTTAATAACATGCTACCAGGCTAAATCTCTTCAAAGGAACCTTAACTCTTACAATATTAACGTACAATCTTTCATCGGAGGTCGTAAGAGTTTCATTAACTCAGGTATATAAGGGTACCTGACTCTTCATACTTGACTAAAACTCTTTTCTTGCAAATGGCTCAAATTCCTTCTGACTTGAGAGCGAAGTGATTTTATATTTCTGATGATGCTTGTGAAAATTTATTACGAAAGAGAGAGAGAGAGAGAGAGAGAGAGAGAGAGAGAGAGAGAGAGAGAGAGAGAGAGAGAGAGAGAGAGAGAGAGAGAGAGAGAGAGAGAGAGAATTCTCCGCAAATGAAAATAAAACTCGAAAAGTATATTATTCATGGTTTTTACCAAACTTAAACAGCTAGGACGCTCCTTCACAGAAATATCTCCAACTCGCCCCATGCTGAATGACAAACTTCTTGCACATTATGCTGGTTATCTTATCCAACTACAATAACTCACTTTGCTCGTAAAGTTTGGGGAATAAGAAGAGAGTCTTAACAGCACTAGAGAAGCCAGTCTTTGGTCTAAGAGGCTGACCAAGGCGTTTCATTACACATATACGGCTAGTGAGCGCATTAGGTCGAGTTTAATTAGTTCATTGCTGTTATCTTCAGAGGTGTAGAAAGAACTATGATCTGTGTATTGTAACATGACGCCATACCTCTCCAACCAATCATAGCCTGGCTGTCTAGCACTATCTAGCCACAAGGGTTCTCTGCTTTTACTCACTGGGGTCCAAAATACACCTCACCACTCTCTGTTCTACCTACCTATTATATTTACTTCACCTGTTAGTGAACCAGATCAAGGGTTACAGAGACATCAAAGAAGGTGGGGGAGAGGGGGAGGTAACAGAGAGAAGTGGTACAAGACAAGTGTGATGGTGACAGTAGAGGGTAAAGACAAGTGTGATGGTGACAGTAGAGGGTGAAGACAAGTGTGATGGTGACAGTAAAGGGTAAAGACAAGTGTGATGGTGACAGTAGAGGGTGAAGACAAGTGTGATGGTGACAGTAGAGGGTAAAGACAAGTGTGATGGTGACAGTAGAGGGTAAAGACGAGTGTGATGGTGACAGTAGAGGGTGAAGACAAGTGTGATGGTGACAGTAGAGGGTAAAGACAAGTGTGATGGTGACAGTAGAGGGTAAAGACAAGTGTGATGGTGACAGTAAAGGGTAAAGACAAGTGTGAAGGTGACAGTAAAGGGTAAAGACAAGTGTGAAGGTGACAGTATAGGGTAAAGACGAGTGTGATGGTGACAGTAGAGGGTAAAGACGAGTGTGATGGTGACAGTAGAGGGTAAAGACGAGTGTGATGGTGACAGTAGAGGGTAAAGACAAGTGTGATGGTGACAGTAGAGGGTAAAGACGAGTGTGATGGTGACAGTAGAGGGTAAAGACAAGTGTGATGGTGACAGTAGAGGGTAAAGACAAGTGGAAGAAATATCCCCATAAACGTCACTATATCCTCAGCTTATGATCACAGTAAACAGAGTGAACACAAACATGCACTCCTTCTCCTCATAGCTTCATTGTGTTGTGTTTTTATAATATTCATCGCGTAAACTAATCAACGTCAGGGGTAAATATACCTTTGATAAACAAACAGCGTAATGTACAAGTCGGCTCATATTTTTATCAGTTTTCCTTGGAGCTCTTTGTTGATGAGCTTCCACCACCCCGATTTCATCAACTGTATATAGAAAAATCTGAATGGACTTTTTCGTCACCCTGATTATATACTTTCAGGCAGTAGGCAGAGAAGGTTCCACTAATGAAGCGCTGCTCTTACTTCCCTAATGAATAAATTATGTAATCTAAAATTTAATCTTAAGGTGTTCTAAAAATTCACTAAGAGTTTACCTTCTCATTGATTAATATTCATCGGGAATAAATCTTGGGTAGCGGTGAAGTTTATAGGAGAAAGGAAAAGAGTATTTTTCTAAGTTTGTAACTGAAGGTGGTAATATAATGCCATCATTGTGTGTTGTGAACCAAGAGATAATACTGTTTTAAGACAACGGCTTAGATCGAAGATTTATTTTTTCTCTCGTACAATAACATGAGTATTTTATGCAGGTGAAACATAAACAAGATATTTTTTGGCATCATTATACGAAGATGGTGTGTTTGTGTGTGTATGTGTGTGTGTGTGTGTGTGTTGTTATACAGGTGTGTCAGCGAAAGTTGTTGTACATGTGTGGCAGGGCAGATTGTTGTACAGGTGTGTCAGGGCAGGTTGTTGTACAGGTATGTCAGAGCGGGTTGTTGTACAGGTGTGTGTCAGATCAGGTTGTTGTACAGGTGTGTCAGAGCAGTTTTTGTACAGGTGTGTCAGAGCGGGTTGTTGCACAGGTGTCAGAGCAGGTTGTTGTACAGGTGTGTCAGAGCAAGTTTTTGTACAGGTGTGTCAGATCAGGGTGTTGTACAGGTGTGTCAGAGCGGGTTGTTGCACAGATGTCAGATCAGGTTGTTGTACAGGTGTGTCAGAGCAAGTTTTTGTACAGGTTTGTCAGAGCAGGTTGTTGTGCAGGTGTGTGTCAGTGCAGGTTGTTGTACAGGTGTGTGTCAGTTCAGGTTGTTGTTCAGGTGTGTCAGAGCAGGTTGTTGTACAGGTGTGTCAGAGCGGATTGTTGTACAGGTGTGTCAGAGCAGGTTGTTGTACAGGTGTGTGTCAGAGCAGGTTGTTGTACAGGTGTGTGTCAGTGCAGGTTGTTGTACAGGTGTGTGTCAGTGCAGGTTGTTGTGCAGGTGTGTGTCAGTGCAGGTTGTTGTACACGTGTGTCAGAGCAGGTTGTTGTACAGGTGTGTCAGTGCAGGTTGTTGTTCAGGTGTGTGTCAGTGCAGGTTGTTGTGCAGGTGTGTGTCAGTGCAGGTTGTTGTACACGTGTGTCAGAGCAGGTTGTTGTACAGGTGTGTCAGTGCAGGTTGTTGTACAGGTGTGTCAGCGCGGGTTGTTGTACAGGTGTGTCAGAACAGGTTATTGTACAGGTGTTTGTGTCAGCGCCGGTTGTTGTACAGGTGTGTCAGAGCAGGTTGGTGTACAGGTGTGTCAGTGCAGGTTGTTGTTCAGGTGTGTCAGAACAGGTTGTTGTACAGGTGTGTCAGTGCAGGTTGTTGTACAGGTGTGTCAGCGCGGGTTGTTGTACAGGTGTGTCAGAACAGGTTGTTGTACAGGTGTGTCAGTGCAGGTTGTTGTACAGGTGTGTCAGCGCGGGTTGTTGTACAGGTGTGTCAGAACAGGTTATTGTACAGGTTGTTACGAACCCCTCCACCGATTGTCTTCATCTACCTACCCAGCACCACGAGCAACGCCATCTAGGGACGAAACACGAGTATGGCTCGTCTTAGTTACCACTCCCGGGTTTCCCTTCTCCATATCCTGGTTGTTGCGTCACTTCCGCCTCAGTCTACTTTGTCAGCTCCAATTCGAGGAGAGGACACACTTCACTCTGGGAAGCGACCACAGGATCACCTATCCTGGAAACCTACGGCACAGTGACTATTTACCGTCTTCTACCATACTCAGCCTTGCTCGTCAGCCATCTCAGCTCCTCACTTAAGTATTTGTAATCTTGTATTGCCTCTCCCCCCTCCACATTGCTTCACTATTGTTTTATGTTTTATTACTATGTATATACTGTTCATGTTTAGGTTAAGTTTGGTTAAGGGTAGTTTATAAGCTGAATATTTTGTTAAGGAATTTATGGTACTTTATTATATACAACGAAAACTCGCATCCTTTGTCTACCCTTTTATGTCCGATTGTCTTTGTTTTTTTTTTGTTGTTACCCGTTGGGATCTGGGTAGACGTATAACTATATTCTAAATCCCCAACTCGTAACAAATGGCGACCGTGACAGGACACGACCTTAAGTACCATATTCCTTCCTCCCTTGTTACTCAGTGTTAATTACCCCTCCCAGTCACTTCTGTTTACAATTGCTTTACGGTGGTTTAAAGTTTCCTTCATATGTGTGTGCATATATTGGTATTACCGTATAGTAAGAGTGACAGACGTAGGATATTAGGTTCCAAGTGTCATAAGGCTTACCTGTTATTACACGTGGCAGTCGTGTGGCAAGTCTTATCGAGTGTAGGGAAGAATCCGGATCTGTTTAATGCCGTACCCTCACTCCAGAGTAGGCTGTTCCATAGTTACTAGTTTAGAGTGAAGTGATATCTTGGGACGCCCCGCTCTACCAGGACCCCATAATTATAAAGCCTCCATTATTGTTCTTCTCATTATCTCATTCAGGGCTGTTAATCCGGATCTTAATATAAATGCCGTAATACGCCCTACCTCTTTCAAGTATATCAGGGTTGTTAATCCGGATCTTTATATAAATGCCGTAATACGCCCTACCTCTTTCAAGTATATCAGGGTTGTTAATCCGGATCTTTATATAAATGCCGTAATACGCCCTACCTCTTTCAAGTATATCAGGGTTGTTAATCCGGATCTTTATATAAATGCCGTAATACGCCCTACCTCTTTCAAGTATATCAGGGTTGTTAATCCGGATCTTTATATTAATGCCGTAATACGCCCTACCTCTTTCAAGTATATCAGGGTTGTTAATCCGGATCTTTATATTAATGCCGTAATACGCCCTACCTCTTTCAAGTCTCTTGTCCTTATCTAAGGATCTTCTCGGAAGAACAATAATCATAAGTGTAATTTCCCTAGGTATAACTTGGTTAGTTTCCGGGACTTTCTGGTTATCCACTGCCGTGATATTTTCTAGAGTTATCCACTTATCTTAGCTTTTGACCATTAGTTAATTTATCCTATTTTTATTAACAATGGCCACCTCAGGTTTTGATCTCCAGGATTTTATTGAAAATCCTTCCGTAGCTAAATTACGTGTTAATATCCTGAAGAAAGAATGGAAAGAAATAGCCAACTATTACAATATCCCATTTTCACAGCAACTGACTAAGGAAATGTTAAAAAATCATGTGATTGAAGTGTTGGTTCAACAAGAAGTTTTAAAAGAATCCGCTGTTGACAGATTAACGCCCATGTCCAAGAAACTTCAACCACTATCCACCACCCCTCCTCACCCAGAAGTTGCCTCAGGTCTGGCTAGCCCTCAAGAAGAAACACAACGAATAGACCCCTTAGAACTAGAACGAGCTAGGTTCGAGTTCCAAATCAAAATGAAAGAACTCGAGTTGGAACAGGCCAAGTTGGAGCAGGAGGCCAAGTTGGACCCTGAAGAAAGGAGGGAACAGGCCAAGTTGGAACAGGCCAAGTTGGAGGCCAAGTTGGACCATGAAGAAAGGATGGAACAGGCCAAGTTGGAACAGGCCAAGTTGGAGCATGAGGGAATGTCGGAACAGGCCAAGTTGGAGCATGAGGAAAGGATGGAACAGGCCAAGTTGGTGCAGGCGGTTAAACTGAAAGAACTACAGGTGAGAGAGACAGAAGTCACTTTAACATCGGAGTTTAAATCAAAAGAAGTGGCATTAAGAGAGAAACTCGCTGCTTTTAACCCTGCTACTGCTTCTTCCCTTGTTCCCGGGTTTGATGAATCCGATATGGACGGGTCATTTAGGACTTTTGAGAAAATAGCCGCGAAGAATGAGTGGCCAAAGGACCAGTGGGTGTCAGTGTTAGTTCCTAAATTATATGGTAAGGCTCGTAGAGTTTATAACTGTTTAGACCAGACTGATGACTATGATAACGTAAAAAAGAATATCCTCACCTCTTATGCTATCACGCCAGATGGATACCGGCAGAAGTTTCGTAAACTAACCAAACCATTTTCACACACATTTGTTGAGTTTGCTCAAGAAAAGCTTAGGTTTTTTAAGAAGTGGTTAGAGGCTACAGAGACCTCCACATTTCAGGATTTGTTAAATTTGGTAGTCCTGGAGGAGTGGAAAAGCAAGATTCCATTTCACATCTTGAAGCATGTGGAGGAGCGTGGAGAGGTTAATTTAGGGCGTGCTGCTGAGCTGGCTGATGCGTATGCTTTGTTGGTGGAGTCACTGGGCAGTAGAGAACGTGGTACTTCCCGACATGTTAGGTCTTCCTCTGATGATAACCTTGGGGGCGTGAGTGGTAGGTCGAAAGGTCCCACACCTACTCCCCCCGATGCAACCAAGCTTACTTGTTCTTACTGTAAAATCCCAGGCCATACGATCCAGACTTGTAAACACCCAAAGTGTCGAATTGCTAAAAGTAGTTCCCTGGATCCCAAACCAATAGCAAATGCCAATGTGGCAAGGCCCCATCAGGATCTCTTCTCTTCATTCACCTATGAGGGAAAAATTTCAATCGTAGAAGGGTCTCGTTCTTTCCCTATTCGTATACTACGTGATACGGGCGCAGCACAATCTATCCTCCTGTTTAACGTCATTCCTGATATATCTACCGCATTTACAAATGAGAGTGTTCTAATTTCAGATCTCTCGTCCCATTCTTCCTATCCTTTAGCTAAAGTGCACCTCCAATGTCCCTTGATTACTGGGGAAGTGCAAATAGCCATAAGGAAAGACCCAATGCCTGTGTGTGGCATTCATTTATTATTGGGTAATGACTTGGTAGGAGATCTAGTGGTTCCTAACATAAAGACAGTCGACTCTCCCTTACCTGTCAACTCCACCACTGACCTTAAAGAAACTATTCCTCATCTTTTCCCATCTTGTGCTGTCACCCGGTCACAGAGTGTGCGAAATGGGCCCTCTTCATCTAAAACCACCTCCAATATCTTCCTACCCACAGAAGATCTGTACAATAAGACGATAAGTAAGGAGGAGCTCATTAAAGCCCAACAATCTGATCCATCTTTGAATAAACTTCATCATGCAGCAGTTGAAGGTAAAGATTTTAACACCCTTCCGTGTTTTTATTATCATGAAGGGGTTTTGATGAGGGCCTATAGGCCCCCTGAGCTTGCCCATCTAGACACGTGGTCTGAAATACATCAAGTGGTAATTCCAGCTTCAGTCAGACCAGCATTAATTGCCCTTGCCCATGATGGTATTTCAGGACATTTGGGAATCCTGAAAACATATAAAAAGCTCCTCCAACACTATTACTGGCCTGGACTTAGGAAGGATGTGTCACAATACCTAAAATCTTGTCATATTTGTCAAATGGTAGGAAAACCAAATGAAAGTATACCTGCAGCTCCCATTAAGCCCATCCCAGTATTTTCTACCCCATTTGAAAAGATTGTTGTGGATTGTGTGGGCCCATTACCAAAGACTAAGAAGGGAAATCAATTCCTGCTCACAGTTATGGATACCAGTACACGTTATCCTGAGGCTTTTCCCCTTAAAAGCATCACTTCAAAAAACGTAATCAAACATCTTTTGCATCTTTTCACTTCAGTGGGCATTCCTAAAGAGATCCAATCCGATCAGGGCACCAATTTTACGAGCAATCTTTTCGAACAGGTGATGAAAGACCTCAGTGTGGACCATTGTACATCTTCGGCTTACCACCCACAATCCCAAGGTTGCTTGGAACGGTTCCATCAAACTTTCAAATCAATGATCAAAAAATACTGTATAGAACACCAAAAGGAATGGGATGAAGGCATAGACTTGTTACTCTTTGCCATCAGGGAATGTCCCCAGGAGTCATTGGGATTCTCCCCGTTCGAGTTACTATATGGGAGACAAATTAGGGGACCCCTTAAAATAGTAAAGGAGCAGTGGTTTGACACTCCATCTATTAAGCCCGCAACAGTTTCCCAATACATTGACACTTTACGGGACAAATTAACTGAAGTCCGAACCATTGCTCAGTCAAACTTAAAAAAAGTCCAAGAGAAAATGGTGAAGTCCCAACCTAAATTAGTTAAAAGATCATTTTCTCCAGGTGACAAAGTGTTACTCTTTCTACCCATTCCAGGCTCTCCCCTTAAAAGCAAGTTTACTGGTCCCTATATAGTTGCTAATAAACTATCTCCTCTCAACTATATAGTCCATACTCCTGATCGCAGAAAAGATTCACAACTTGTTCACATTAATCTCATGAAACTTTACCATTCCAGGCAGTCGGAGGAAGACATCCCAGAGGCTATAAGCCTACCTGTATTGCATACGGTTTTGTCAGGGCCGGAGCCGGAGACAGATGACATGGACCTATTGGAGAATTTAGACTTCCCTCTACCTAAAGAGAACCCTGCTAACAGTCACATACTCAACAATTTGGATGAGTATTTTTCTGTTCTGAATCCATCTCAAGCAAAAGATCTCACTAAGTTATTATCAACATTTCCTAAAGTCACATCAGACCTCCCAGGATTTTGCAATATACTTAAACATGATATTAAGCTAATCTCAGATGATGTACAACCCATTAGGCAATCTGCATATCGACTAAATCCACAAAAAAAAGAGATCATGAAAAAGGAGGTAGACTTCTTGTTAAAACATAACTTAGCTGAGCCTAGTACCTCCCCCTGGGCTTCACCTTGCCTTCTCATTCCAAAACCCGATGGCACCTTTCGTTTCTGTACAGATTATCGTAAAGTGAACCAGGTCACTGTCTCTGACTCCTACCCTTTACCTTTGATTGAAGATATAATAGACAGCATAGGCTGTGCCCAATTTATCAGTACCATAGACCTGTTGAAAGGCTATTATCAAGTAGGACTCACGGATAGGGCAAAAATAATCTCGGCATTTATAACTCCATTTGGTCTTTTTCAATATTTAGTTATGGCGTTTGGCTTTTCTAATGCTCCGGCCACATTCCAGAGGGCCATAAACTACCTTATTCAAGACCTAGGTGGGACGTTCGCCTACCTGGATGACCTGGTGGTGGTGTCGGACAGCTGGGACGAACATCTGGTGCGTTTGGAGATACTGTTTGCACGACTGCAAGAGACTGGATTCACCATAAACCTGGCTAAATCTGCTTTTGGCCGGGCCTCGGTGACTTACCTGGGACATATCGTTGGGCATGGTATGGTGAGACCCAAGGACGCAAACGTTGAAGCCATCTTGTCCTTCCCCACTCCAAGGACGAGGAAGGAACTCATGCGCTTCCTGGGGATGTGCGGCTACTACCGTCGGTTCTGCAGTAACTTCTCCAGCGTGGCCGGACCCCTCACAGACCTTACCAGTTCTGCGGTCCCTTACATCTGGAACCAGAAGTGCGACCAGTCTTTCCACCGCCTCAAAGCCTTCCTTGCCTCTAAGCCTGTAGTCCACCCCCCTGACTACACCTTGCCCTTCCATCTGCAAATCGACGCTAGTGGTGTCGGAGTGGGGGCTGTGCTCCTACAACCCGACCCAACCACTGATGTCCTTCACCCTGTGGCATATTACTCTGCCAAGTTGAAAAAACATCAGACCAACTACTCGACCATAGAGAAGGAGGCCCTGGCTCTGGTGTTGGCAATAAAGAAGTTTGAATGTTACCTCCAGTCTTGCCCACAAACAACCCTGGTCTTCACCGACCATAACCCACTCACGTTCATCCAAACCAACAAGACCTCCAACCAGCGAATCCTCCGCTGGGCTCTCCTCACCCAGCCCTATAATCTACAAGTCCGGCACATAAAGGGGGTGGAAAACCTGATTGCAGACTCCTTATCCCGAGCTCCAGTGGAAATGTAGCAGCTACTCTCCAGACGCACCAGGTGATCACCTCCTTCGCGCCCGCGCTACGAAGGTCTTTGGAGGGGGGGTGTGTTACGAACCCCTCCACCGATTGTCTTCATCTACCTACCCAGCACCACGAGCAACGCCATCTAGGGACGAAACACGAGTATGGCTCGTCTTAGTTACCACTCCCGGGTTTCCCTTCTCCATATCCTGGTTGTTGCGTCACTTCCGCCTCAGTCTACTTTGTCAGCTCCAATTCGAGGAGAGGACACACTTCACTCTGGGAAGCGACCACAGGATCACCTATCCTGGAAACCTACGGCACAGTGACTATTTACCGTCTTCTACCATACTCAGCCTTGCTCGTCAGCCATCTCAGCTCCTCACTTAAGTATTTGTAATCTTGTATTGCCTCTCCCCCCTCCACATTGCTTCACTATTGTTTTATGTTTTATTACTATGTATATACTGTTCATGTTTAGGTTAAGTTTGGTTAAGGGTAGTTTATAAGCTGAATATTTTGTTAAGGAATTTATGGTACTTTATTATATACAACGAAAACTCGCATCCTTTGTCTACCCTTTTATGTCCGATTGTCTTTGTTTTTTTTTTGTTGTTACCCGTTGGGATCTGGGTAGACGTATAACTATATTCTAAATCCCCAACTCGTAACAAGGTGTTTGTGTCAGAGCCGGTTGTTGTACAGGTGTGTCAGAGCAGGTTGTTGTACAGGTGTGTCAGAGCAGGTTGTTGTACAGGTGTGTCAGAGCGGATTGTTGTACAGGTGTGTCAGAGCGGATTGTTGTACAGGTGTTTGTGTCAGAGCAGGTTGTTGTACAGGTGTTTGTGTCAGAGCAGGTTGTTGTACAGGTGTGTCAGAGCAGGTTGTTGTACAGGTGTGTCAGAGCAGGTTGTTGTACAGGTGTGTCAGTGCAGGTTGTTGCACAGGTGTGTCAGCGCGGGTTGTTGTACAGGTGTGTCAGAACAGGTTATTGTACAGGTGTTTGTGTCAGAGCCGGTTGTTGTACAGGTGTGTCAGAGCAGGTTGTTGTACAGGTGTGTCAGAGCCGGTTGTTGTACAGGTGTGTCAGTGCAGGTTGTTGTACAGGTGTGTCAGAGCAGTTTTTGTACAGGTGTGTCAGAGCGGGTTGTTGCACAGGTGTCAGAGCAGGTTGTTGTACAGGTGTGTCAGAGCAAGTTTTTGTACAGGTGTGTCAGATCAGGGTGTTGTACAGGTGTGTCAGAGCGGGTTGTTGCACAGATGTCAGATCAGGTTGTTGTACAGGTGTGTCAGAGCAAGTTTTTGTACAGGTTTGTCAGAGCAGGTTGTTGTGCAGGTGTGTGTCAGTGCAGGTTGTTGTACAGGTGTGTGTCAGTTCAGGTTGTTGTTCAGGTGTGTCAGAGCAGGTTGTTGTACAGGTGTGTCAGAGCGGATTGTTGTACAGGTGTGTCAGAGCAGGTTGTTGTACAGGTGTGTGTCAGAGCAGGTTGTTGTACAGGTGTGTCAGAGCGGATTGTTGTACAGGTGTGTCAGAGCAGGTTGTTGTACAGGTGTGTCAGAACAGGTTATTGTACAGGTGTTTGTGTCAGAGCCGGTTGTTGTACAGGTGTGTCAGAACAGGTTATTGTACAGGTGTTTGTGTCAGAGCCGGTTGTTGTACAGGTGTGTCAGAGCAGGTTGTTGTACAGGTGTGTCAGAGCCGGTTGTTGTACAGGTGTGTCAGTGCAGGTTGTTGTACAGGTGTGTCAGAGCAGGTTGTTGTACAGGTGTGTCAGAGCGGGTTGTTGTACAGGTGTGTCAGAGCCGGTTGTTGTACAGGTGTGTCAGAGCGGATTGTTGTACAGGTGTGTCAGAGCAGGTTGTTGTACAGGTGTTTGTGTCAGAGCAGGTTGTTGTACAGGTGTGTCAGAGCAGGTTGTTGTACAGGTGTGTCAGAGCAGGTTGTTGTACAGGTGTGTCAGAGCGGGTTGTTGTACAGGTGTGTCAGAGCCGGTTGTTGTACAGGTGTGTCAGTGCAGGTTGTTGTACATGTGAATTAGAACAGGTAATTGTTATACAGCTTTCTCCCCCATGTCACTACGACCTCATCTGCAAATTTGGTAAGAAGCTTCTACACCATCCCCGACACCGGCTCCTACTACAACCTGAGATCCCTTGTCCGAGAATTGCTGTTCGACACCACAACCGCATCCAGCCCATACGTGTACGAACTGATCGCTATAAGAACAGCCCAGTCCCAACCATTGTAAAAATTATCAATAACTTGTAATAAATCAGTGTATTCACTCCCAGTAAACACTGCTCCTTACACTGTCACTATGTTGAAATGAACTGTAGTTTGAGCTTTTCCCCATCTAAGTTATTATATGTCTTATTTGTATCACTTATGTTACTTGTATATTATTTGTAATTCGCAACCCATTCCCCAAATATGTAACTGTATATTTTCAGCCTTCTGGCTGCCAAGCTCTTTCAATAAACCGTTAATTATTATTATTATTATTATTATTATTATATGTAACCACTTATGTATTTTGTAAACTGTATATTCAGCTTAGGACTTATATGAATGAAGCGTTTATATAATTATAGATATATAAAGAATAACAACAATAACAACGTAACATACTTTGGGAAATGACGTCATATTCAAAATTAAAAAACAGATAAAAAAATGAATGAAATCATCATTAAGGTAAAGCGAATATCAAAATGAATCAAATGCTCTAATGTTCTCTCGGTCATAAAGCGCAATTAATGATGACAAGCACCATAATTAAGACTGTTGCTGGCCATAACTCTGCTCAAGTGACCTTCCTAGCGGTAATTAGCCAATAGATCACAGGCAGAGACACGATGGCTAATGAATCAATTCTTGCCTGTGATATAATTTAGACGCGACACCTGTCAACAACACCTGCCGAACACGTAACTTCCATAACCTGAATCTGATATCGTAACCAGTGTTGTTGTTATGCTGTAGAAGGGAATAACGTAATTTTACCATTTCAATTATTACTTTATATATCTCAATTATTACTTTATATATCTCAATTATTACTATAAATATCTCAATTATTACTTTATATATCTCAATTATTACTATAAATATCTCAATTATTACTTTAAATATCTCAATTATTACTTTATATATTTCAATTATTAATTTATATATCTCAATTATTACTTGATATGGCTCAATTATTAATTTATATAGCTCAGTTATTTATTAATATATTATGGCGTCCGAATTAGAATGTAGTCCAGTTGAAATCTTTACCGAAATTTTACATTTATTTGTTTACTTATGAAAACGTTCGAGAAAGAATACAAAATATATATATTGCATAATTATTTTAGGATGTGTAGGAGTTTTAATTGAAAGTTCTTTGTTATATCTTTATAATATGAAAGTTTAACGAACTAGAACATAATACAATGAATTTAAACAAGAAGTGTAAGACCAATGGCCAGGGAACGTCAAGGACTTCCACCTGCACCTTCAGGCACTCTCTGACTAACTCCAACGTCCTAGGTGAAGCCTTGTGCGTCTCAGAGGCTGCTGATTAATTTGCTGCTGTGAGAGTGAGGAGGAGGTGGTGGTGGGTAAAGGCTTAACTAACTCAGATAGGGCAGCTAATATTGTATTAGGATAATTAATATTAAGGTAAGAAAATGGTGGCGAAGGTGTGGCTATTGGGGGAGGCTGGAGGACACGCAAAAAAGGTATTTGCAGCAGCAGCAGCAGCAGCAGCAACGGCGGCGGCAGCGGCAGCGGCAGCGGCAGCGGCGGCAGCGGCAGCAGGTAAGCGGCGGCGGTGGCAGCGGCGACGGCAGTGGTAGTAGTAGTAGTAGTAGTAGTAGGTGGAGGAGTGGCAGTAGTAGTAGAAGTAGCAGTAGTAATATTAGTAGAAGTAGTAGTAGTAATTTTGGAGGCCATTGTTCTGGAAATCTGAAGAAGGTGCAGATAAGTTGGAACACAGGTAAGAGTGAGGGGTAAGGACAGGTGATGCAACGAACGACGAAGGTTTCCTGCAAGCGAAGAGGAAGAGGGAGGCAATTAATTACAATAGGACGGAGGACAGCAACATCAGCAGAATGATGATTAATCAGAACCCAGGTGATTGTCGAGGAAGAGGAGGAGGAGGAAGAAAGGGGGAGGAGAAGGAGGAGGAGTAGAAGCAGGATGACAATGAATGCAAGGGTACAAGTGAGGAGGGAGAGAAGGAGGAAGAGGAGGAGGAGGGAAGAAGAAGGAGAAGGAGGGGTTATTGGTGAGAGGGAGGACGACAATAACAACACGGGAATGATTAATCAAGGGACAGATGGTAGTGGAGAGGGATGGTGTATGGAGACTGGCTAGAGGGGTGACGCCTCCGGCACGAGAAAGAGAGACATAAGCTGAAATTACTCAAGCGATCGTCAGCCCGGGCGACATGTTGGGTGATGGGTGTAGTGAAGGGGTTAGTCACAGAAGGTGCAGCTGCTCTAATCATTATTCCAAAGCAATTGCCAGATTGTTTAAAAAAGGTCTCTTAAGTAAGGTAGCTAGAGGCCTAACACATTATTTTTATGGGTATGTGCAATATATTGGTGTCTCAAAAAACTAACCTCACTATCTGGATACAGCTGATCACCAAACACCAAAAAAATTTTCACCAAACGCTTAAAACTTCGTCGCCATCAACAAAAATATCATTCAAAAACTGGTCATTATCCGCATAAAGTTATTCACCATCCCAAAAAAGTCATCAACCTTAGTTCATCGTACTCAAGGGGGTAAAGTTACTGTACTCAAGACATAGTACTTAAGGATTTACACCTGAAATCGTCATAAAGTCCCTGACAGATGGATATCACAAGTGGGGAAGGAAGATCACATCTCTCAGCTCTAATAATTAGCAGGTAATTAACGGAATACTGATTAAACCCGGAGAACCAATTAACGTACAGATAGTAAGTAAGAAGAGTGAAGCAAAAGACATAATTAGAATTTGATTACCAAGAAACTGATTAGCTCTGGGAGATGTTGCTCACCTTGACTACAAGAAGCTAAATCCTGCAGCCTTTTTAAGCCTCTGTGTATACTGAACACCGAAAATCACCAGGTGTTACAATAAGAACTGAACACCGAAAATCAACAGGCGTTACTGAACACCAAAAATCACCAAATGTTTCACTAAGAACTGAACACTGAAAAACCTTCACTTGGCTCAACGCAATTTCCACCAAGGTCAATCAAACTTCCATATTACTTGTAGTACCACCTCTGCCTGCCATGATGACCTCTAGTGCGTCAGGTCGCCTCGGTTAAACGACCCTCGGTAACAACCTTATAACGTGACTGCCATTTTCTTCGTCTCAGTCAACTAAAACACTATCCTTTTATTGTCATTGAAACACTACTAACGGCAGACCGATAATAATGGTAACGAGAGAGAAAAGAATTAGGAAAAATAGAATAAGAAGAGAGAAAAAAGAGTATAAAGGAGGGAGGAAAAAGAAAATAAGGGAGAAGATAAATAGAAAATAAGGAGGGAGGAAAAAGAGAATAAGGAGGGAGGAAAAAAATAGGAAAGCAAGAGATAATAAGGGAGGAGGAAAAAGAGAATAAGGAGGGAGGAAAAAAAGAATAAGGGGAGAAAAAGAAGAATAAAGAGGTAGAAAAATAGAATAAGGAGGAAGGAAAAGTTAATAAAGAGGGAAGAAAAAGAGGTAAAAGGGGAGAAAAGGAGAAGAAAAAGAGAGGAAAGAGAAAATAAGGAGAGAGGAAAAAAGATAATAATGAGAGAAATAAAATAGAATGAGGAGAGAGGAAAAACGGAATAAGGACAGGGAAAAGAGAATAAGAAAGAAAAATAAAATGTGGAAGGAAAAGAGAGGAGGGACAAAAAAGAGAAGAGGGAGGAAAATGAGAAAAAAATAAGACCCTTTAATCATTTACTCTTCAGTTGATCTAAGTTTTAAGATTGACTCAGAGAAGCTACGCAAAGATTGGCAGTAAAAGGTGACCGAAGAGTATTTCTTCACTCCGGACGGTGATTAAAAGTTGAGAAGGAATGAGTGGGAGTTTTATCTTCCGTCTGCACCACCTCACTTACCTCAGTGGTTTATGGTGGAGTGGAGTGGTAATGGAGCGGTGGAGTAATGGAGTGGTGGAATAATGGAGGGGTAGTGGAGTGTAGAGTGGCAGTGGAGGGTGAAGTGGAAGTGGAGGATGGAGTGATGGATCTAGTAGCGGAGGGTGGAGTGGTAGTGGAGGATGGAGTGGTGGATCTAGTAGTGGAGGGTGGAGTGGTATTGGAGGATGGAGTGGTGGATCTAGTAGTAGAGGGTGGAGTGGTAGTGGAGGATAGAGTGGTGGATCTAGTAGTGGAGGATGGAGTGGTAGTGGAGGATGGAGTGGTGGATCTAGTAGTGGAGGGTGGAGTGGTAGTGGAGGATGGAGTGGTGGATCTAGTAGCGGAGGGTGGAGTGGTAGTGGAGGATGGAGTGGTGGATCTAGTAGTGGAGGGTGGAGTGGTAGTGGAAGATGGAGTGGTGGATCTAGCAGTGGAGGGTGGAGTGGTAGTGGAGGATGGAGTGGTGGATCTAGTAGTGGAGGGTGGAGTGGTAGTGGAGGATGGAGTGGTGGATCTAGTAGTGGAGGGTGGAGTGGTAGTGGAGGATGGAGTGGTGGATCTAGTAGCGGAGGGTGGAGTGGTAGTGGAGGATGGAGTGGTGGATCTAGTAGTAGAGGGTGGAGTGGTAGTGGAGGATGGAGTGGTGGATCTAGTAGTAGAGGATGGAGTGGTGGATCTAGTAGCGGAGGGTGGAGTGGTGGATCTAGTAGTGGAGGGTGGAGTGGTGGATCTAGTAGTGGAGGATGGAGTGGTAGTGGAGGATGGAGTGGTGGATCTAGTAGTGGAG
The DNA here is from genome assembly GCA_958450375.1 of Homarus gammarus. Classification (NCBI taxonomy): domain Eukaryota; kingdom Metazoa; phylum Arthropoda; class Malacostraca; order Decapoda; family Nephropidae; genus Homarus; species Homarus gammarus. The sequence continues at coordinate 160,527 of CAUDMG010000234.1, forward strand.
GGTGGAGTGGTGGGTCTAGTAGTGGAGGGTGGAGTGGTAGTGGAGGATGGAGTGGTGGATCTAGTAGCGGAGGGTGGAGTGGTAGTGGAGGATGGAGTGGTGGATCTAGTAGTGGAGGGTGGAGTGGTAGTGGAGGATGGAGTGGTGGATCTAGTAGTGAAGGATGGAGTGGTAGTGGAGGATGGAGTGGTGGATCTAGTAGTGGAGGGTGGAGTGGTGGATGTAGTAGTGGAGGATGGAGTGGTAGTGGAGGATGGAGTGGTGGATCTAGTAGTGGAGGGTGGAGTGGTAGTGGGGGATGGAGTGGTGGATCTAGTAGCGGAGGGTAGAGTGGTAGTGGAGGATGGAGTGGTGGATCTAGTAGTGGAGGGTGGAGTGGTAGTGGAGGATGGAGTGGTGGATCTAGTAGTGGAGGGTGGAGTGGTAGTGGAGGATGGAGTGGTGGATCTAGTAGTGGAGGGTGGAGTGGTAGTGGAGGATGGAGTGGTGGATCTAGTAGCGGAGGGTGGAGTGGTAGTGGAGGATGGAGTGGTGGATCTAGTAGTGGAGGGTGGAGTGGTAGTGGAGGATGGAGTGGTGGATCTAGTAGTGGAGGGTGGAGTGGTAGTGGAGGATGGAGTGGTGGATCTAGTAGTGGAGGGTGGAGTGGTAGTGGAGGATGGAGTGGTGGATCTAGTAGTGGAGGGTGGAGTGGTAGTGGAGGATGGAGTGGTGGATCTAGTAGCGGAGGGTGGAGTGGTAGTGGAGTAGGGGGCAGTGAAATTTTGCTCAAAGCTGCACTCTTCAGGCATTGTTCCTTATACATATCTAAGACTCCATGCCAAATTTGAAGCTGATATGTCGAGGTTTAGTCTGCCGCATTTTCTACTGAAATTTTTAAATTTACCTACAGTACTAGCCAAACAGCCGCTGGTAGCTGGAGATATTCCTTATGTTGAGGATAATTCAGATGATTCAAGAGATATTCCTCTCGTCAATACTGATGCTGATTTTGTCCCTGATCCAAGGGCTCTGACAGACACCAGTTCACAGAACAGGACAAGACTCCCTACACTGGCTGCCGCTTGTGACCGATACTTGATTAGTGATTATGCTGGAGCTGCCATTGCTACTGCCACCTTAACTGACTATGGCATTATCACAAAGGATGACAAGAGTCAGGTTATTGGACTTCATAAGCTGCGGGATGCGAGACAAAAATACCGATTTAAGAGGCAAGAAATTGAGATGGCTAGTTTAGATAATTTGACGTCACTCTATTTTGATGGTAAGAAGACCGCCACTCATGTGATGATAAAGAATAAGAAGACCGAGAAATGGAGTTCGAGGATGATGGTGAAAGATCATTATGTCATAATGGTTGAGCCTGGCAATGAATATCTCACACATGTGACTCCCAAAACTGGACACGGAAAGCAGATTGCCAAAACTATTCACGAGTTTCTGGTGGAGAAAAATCTAACCCAGCAGCCCATTGTGTGTGTTGGTTGTGATGGAACCAATGTAAATGTAGGATCAGAAAATGGAGTCATTCATCATCTTGAAATGTTACTTGGTCACCAGCTCCATTATTTCATATGTCAGCTTCACGGAAATGAGCTGCCTTTCCGCGCAGTTTTTTATCACTATGATGGTAAACCAAGTGGTCCTGAGCATTGGCGTGGTCCCATTGGAAAGCAGATCAAGGAGTCCTTGTCTGAGCTTCCAGTTGTCGCCTTCCAGCCAGTCAGTTTCCCTGATTTCCCTGTGTTTAATGATGAAGTGGAGAAAGATCTGTCCTGGGATCAGAAATACCTGCATAGGATTTGTAAAGGAGTTATCACAGGTGTTGTTGAAGATGACTTGGCTGCTATTGAGCCAGGTCCTCCCTGTGTGTCAAGGTGGAACACCTTATGGAGTAGAATCCTCAGGCTGTATGTAGCAACATCAAGACCCAGCCATGAGTTGAAAAGAATTGTCATTACAATAATAAAGTTCAGTGCTCCAATGTGGTTTTACATCAAGATACACCCTTACGTAACACACGGCTCAAGGAACGTATTCCAGCCCCTGCTATATATGAAACACCTGAATAGTGAGGAGGAGACGATAGTGAAGAAGGCTGTCCAGAGAAATGCATACTTCGCCCACACAGATGAACTTCTTCTTGGTATGTGTGCAGATGAGGACATGGCTGTTTGAGAAAAAGCTGTCTCAATGATAAGAAAAATTAGAGAGGAGAATTAGCAAAAGGAAGAATGCACTGGCAGATCTGAAGAGGAGGAGGAAGATTCTGATGCTGCTGTTGACGAGAATTTGTTAAACTATACTGATGAGGAGGGTAAAGATGGAGATGGGAATGAGGATGTGCCTCCTGTAGTCAACATGAGAAAGATGGTGACTCCGAAACTAAAGTGGCAAGCAAAAAACTATCATTCCATGATTAACTGGAGTGGTAGTGGAGGGTGGAGTGGTGGATCTAGTAGTGGAGGGTGGAGTGGTAGTGGAGGATGGAGTGGTGGATCTAGTAGTGGAGGGTGGAGTGGTAGTGGAGGATGGAGTGGTGGATCTAGTAGTGGAGGATGGAGTGGTAGTGGAGGATGGAGTGGTGGATCTAGTAGTGGAGGGTGGAGTGGTAGTGGAGGGTGGAGTGGTGGATCTAGTAGTGGAGGGTGGAGTGGTAGTGGAGGATGGAGTGGTGGATCTAGTAGTGGAGGGTGGAGTGGTAGTGGAGGATGGAGTGGTGGATCTAGTAGTGGAGGGTGGAGTGGTAGTGGAGGATGGAGTGGTGGATCTAGTAGTGGAGGATGGAATGGTAGTGGAGGATGGAGTGGTGGATCTAGTAGTGGAGGGTGGAGTGGTAGTGGAGGGTGGAGTGGTGGATCTAGTAGTGGAGGGTGGAGTGGTAGTGGAGGATGGAGTGGTGGATCTAGTAGCGGAGGGTGGAGTGGTAGTGGAGGATGGAGTGGTAGTGGAGGATGGAGTGGTAGTGGAGGATGGAGTGGTGGATCTAGTAGTGGAGGGTGGAGTGGTAGTGGAGGATGGAGTGGTGGATCTAGTAGTGGAGGGTGGAGTGGTAGTGGAGGATGGAGTGGTGGATCTAGTAGTAGAGGGTGGAGTGGTAGTGGAGGATGGAGTGGTGGATCTAGTAGTGGAGGGTGGAGTGGTAGTGGAGGATGGAGTGGTGGATCTAGTAGTGGAGGATGGAGTGGTAGTGGAAGATGGAGTGGTGGATCTAGTAGTGGAGGGTGGAGTGGTAGTGGAGGATGGAGTGGTGGATTTAGTAGTGGAGGATGGAGTGGTAGTGGAGGGTGGAGTGGTGGATCTTCCCTTTCTCTATCTCTATCTCTCTTTTCGCCTCAATATCAGTTATACCTTCCATGGAGTTATCACAGCCCCACCCTTTTTAATCATCCCTTTCCTGTCTCCAACCCTATATGCCTATCCTCCCTTTATCTCCCCTTCCTTCTCTCTCTCTCTCTCTCCATTACTCAGTAAACCTCAGTATGTGCAGCAAATGTTATCCAAGAGGTAAACACCGCGAGAAGCATATATATATATATGCAAGTAAATCACTGTAGGTGCGCGTGATCTAGGTATATGCTGATAACCACCAGGAAAGAAGAAAACACGAAGTTCCCAAGCGCTTTCGTGTAATTCACATCTTCAGGGGTGAGTACAGACTAGATAGAGTAATGCAAAACAAGATGAATATATACAGAGGAGGGTGAGACCAGGTCCACAATGGTCAGGTAATGACCCTACTAATCTTTAAATGGCACACAACGGTTGGTGGTTGGGTCAGATGGGACAGTGACCCGCCCTCTCACCTGATCACAAATCTTCTTAATTACAAAGTTGTCCAGCTTGTACATGCCGTTACTCAAATTCATGTTGAATGCTTCGGTATGTTTAATAAGACTAGATTCTATGATGTTCCTACTATCAATTGAATTACATGGTAATATTGAGGAGGCATTATCCCAGTCAATGCAATGCTTGTTATCCCTCAAATGAACAAACAGAGCATTGGATTCCTGGCCTGTCCTAACACTGTATTTGTGTTGTTTAATTCTAGTTACAAGATCTTTACCTGTCTGGCCTAAGTAAAACATATTACATTCCTTGCAAGGAACTTTATAAATGCAACCAATTGTGTTGTTGGGGGAGTTCTTGATTAACATTTGTTTAACAGTGCATGAGTTTTTAAATGCCACATTGACGTTCCAAGATTTTAGCTGTGCCGGAATGTGTGAGAAATTTTTGTGAAATGGTAATATTAAGATATTCTTATGGTCATGGGTGGGCTTGGGATCAGTTCTATAAAAAGTTTTCTTAGTAATGTTTAAGCATTTGTCTATGAAAGATCTAGGGTATTTAAGGTTTGAGCCAATATTATATATATATTTGTATTCCTCATCCATGAATTCCGGACTGCAAATTCTCAAGGCACGTAAAAACATTGTTGTAAATACTGACTGTTTGACTTTATTATGGTGGGCAGAATAATAATGAATGTATGAACACACATTGGTTGGTTTTCTATAAATACTGAACTTAAAAGTGTTACCTATTCTGTGTATCAGACAGTCTAGGAATGGCAATTTACAGTCTTGCTCTAATTCCACAGTGAATTTGATCGAGGGGGCTAAGTTGTTAAGTTGTGGTAGGAAAACTTTTAGGTCCTCATTACATGGCCAGAGACATAATACATCATCAACATATCTAAACCAGACTGCTGAGGGTGGTAAAATATTACTTAATAGTTTCTTTTCAAAGAATTCCATATATAGGTTGCTTAATACAGGTGAGAGTGGATTACCCATTGCCATACCAAATTTTTGAGCATAATATTCCCCATTGAATTCGAATTTGCAATCCTTAATACATAGTTTGATGAGTTCGATGAAGTCGTCTTTCGAGACGGGCAGTGAAATGTTATCCAGGGAATCTATGAGGAACTCTAGTAAATCATCAACTGGGACCTTTGTAAAAAGTGACGTTACATCAAAGCTGACCAGTTTAAAATCATGATTAATGTTGTGTGCCATTTAAAGATTAGTAGGGTCATTACCTGACCATTGTGGACCTGGTCTCACCCTCCTCTGTATATATTCATCTTGTTTTGCATTACTCTATCTAGTCTGTACTCACCCCTGAAGATGTGAATTACACGAAAGCGCTTGGGAACTTCGTGTTTTCTTCTTTCCTGGTGGTTATCAGCATATATATATATATATATATATATATATATATATATATATATATATATATATATATATATATATATATATATATATATATATATATATATATATATATATGCAAGTAAATCACTGTAGGTGCGCGTGATCTAGGTATATGCTGAAGATGTGAATTACACGAAAGCGCTTGGGAACTTCGTGTTTTCTTCTTTCCTGGTGGTTATCAGCATATATATATATATATATATATATATGCTGATAACCACAAGGAAAAAAGAAAACACGAAGTTCCCAAGCGCTTTCGTGTAATTCACATCTTCAGAGTACAGACTAGGGAGAAGTTCAGAACAAGATATATATACTGTATATACAGAAGAGGGTGAGATCAAGTCCACAAAGGCCACGTTTAGGTAATGACCCTACTAATCTTCACAAAAGCACCGCAGCGGTCGGTAGTCAGGTCAGAGGGAGAAACTGACCCAACCTTCTCACCTTGTTACAAATCTTCTTAATTACAAAATTGTCCAATTTGTACAGACCATTACTCAAATTCATGTTAACGGATTCGGTATGTTTAATGAGACTAGATTCTATAATGTTCCTACTATCAATTGAATTACAAGGTAACATTGAGGAGGCATTATCCCAGTCAATGCAATGTTTATTATCCCTCAGATGAACAAACAGAGCATTGGACTCCTGGCCTGTCCTAACACTATATTTATGTTGTTTAAGTCTAGTTACATGATCTTTACCTGGAGCAAAGAAGCAAAGGGAATCACTGGAGGGAAGTAGCAAAGGGAATGACTGGAGGGAAGTAGTAAGGGAAAAACTGGAGGGAAGTAGCAAAGGGAATGACTGGAGGGAAGTAGTAAGGGAAAAACTGGAGGGAAGTAGCAAAGGGAATGACTGGAGGGAAGTAGTAAGGGAAAAACTGGAGGGAAGTAGCAAAGGGAATGACTGGAGGGAAGTAGTAAGGGAATCACTGGAGGGAAGTAGTAAGAGGACCACTGGAGGGAAGTAGTGAGAGGACCACTGGAGGGATCGTGGAACTCTTGGTTGTCTAATACTTTTTGTTGACTTACCTCCTCAGGCGTCCTTGATACAGGGTCCAGTGACGACCACCTCTACCCAATTGACCATGTTCAACAAATTCAAGATGGTCACCTCAAAATGTATACAGTATAAACATGACCCTCGCTAAGGTTGTGTTGTGTGAAGACCTCCGTATAACTTTCACATCTCTGTTATGCACTGTTGGCAAGTACTGGGCATGCATTGGCTCCTGAATGTATCTGTACCTGCTCCATTACTGGTCAGGCCTTCAAAGCTCTCACTCAGTGCCGTCACATCACACTTAGGCAGAATGTTCCAAGAGTTCACAACTCTCACTCCAAAAAAGTGTTTATACACTTCATTTAGGTTGCCCTTCGCTCATCTGTAGCATAAGCTAGGCAGTTGCAGGCATTCTAATCTCTCTGGGAAGCAGAGGTTCCGTAGAGCAGGCACCAGGCAGGAAGCACCTCACCCTTGAAGATCATGACGTAGGATGGATCATCTAGATATAAGACCTACTACAGTAGTTTAGATGCCCGATTCACCTTCTTACAATGGCCAGAGAACTTAAGTTCCTTGTCGACATACACACCCAGGTCCTTTTCACAATCAGTCCCAAATAATGCAGTTTCTTCGTTTTGTTGGGTCATGTTCTGGCACTTTTTCACAACAAAGACTTAAAATACAACATTAACACTGTAAAAGTTGTGGAAAAACCTTATGCCATCTCATTCCCAGTTCTTCCCCTTCCCACACTTTCCACAGAATACAAGATAATGAATTGTGGGTTGAAGTAGGGTCTTCGCATGAAGTGAGGGTCAGGTGTACTTTAAAATTTTTGGCCATAATTTCATTTCTAATATGAATTTTCAGATGGTTCAAATATCTATACCCAGCTGTGTAATCCTAGTTAAAATAGTGAAGGAACGCACCACTGGCATCGCCAAGGAGTGAGCACAGTGATCCTATACAGGTAGGGGGTTTGGATGCTGAGGCTGAGAAAATTTTTAATTTTGACAAATTCTAGATGTAAATAATGACTTAGAATATGATATAGTGGGATTTTAAACATTGTTCTGTAAGTACAGTATGCACATAGCACGTGTTCTGACTTACGTACAAATCCGACTTAAGAACGGAACCCTTTTGTAACCCGGGGACCCCCTGTACCGATATGTGGTAAGTAATGCCAGTCACCTTCTGGACAATAAGCAGCAATGCAACACTTTGCATAGTTTAGAATACAGCCTTACCGAAAGATTCTTGAAAAATTTCTTACACAAGAAGTGTTTTTCTCAGTCACAAGTTTCTTTAATCACAATAGGATATTTCGATCTAATGACAGACGCTATATCCCTTGTGGGGTGGCCATGACTGTACAGCCTCCAAGTTCCTCTGACCCAACTAACTTAAGGTATTACGTATTCTTAATCTATGCAAGACCAGGACAGTCATTATTTTTATGAAGACTAGTATTATAAAACAGTTTCACCAGGGTTTCATGTCTTGTTCTTTATATTCACTTAGTTTACTCTCTGGTTGTAGCCTAAGACACTACTATAGTGAAAAAAACATACTACAGTATGTGTATAATTATACAGTATGTTCCTTTAAAGTTGTCACAGTCAATCACTTAATTTTTCAGGAAAAATGCTACCACCATCATGCTGCCTCAGACAGGAAGTGCCCTTCCTACCTGAGGGAGTATGAGATCAGTAGGGTGAGAGCAGAGACTAATTTGGACTACAGGGAGGCTAGGAAGCAGGTGGAGATGTCCTTGCAGACACCAACACCTGGAATGTCCTTCGCATCCGCTGTATCCAAAAACACCTCACCCCCCAAAATGTGCACCATCGCAACACAAACTGACTCCACACTCACGGCTATCCAACCACAGACGCCAACGACGAAAACTCAAAGACAAGTATGACTATTAACGAGACTAAAACTAAAAGCAAGTTAAACGAGACCACAAAACTTAAGCAGACTGTCGACCTTGTCTACCCCCAGGTAAGGAGAAGGTCGCTATCTGTCGAAAGCATGACAAGAGACTCCTCACCACAACCATTGTTTCGCATTGTTGAAACACACCGGGGGCTGGGAGCCCCTGCCGAGCAGAGAACTGGCTTTATGGAGCCATGGGACTCCTCACGAAATACGAGGGAACATACCCCGGCACACAATTCCCCCCCCCCCCCCCTGAAACAAGAACAAAGAAAAAGAAAACCCAAAACGCTGACCATATCAACTCTCAGACTTAAAATTCAATATCATCCAGTGGAATTGCAGAGGTGCTAGGGATCAAAATGCTCAATTTCATTTACTAAAGTCATTATTCCGGCCAGACGTTTTTTGCCTACAAGAGACGCTACTTGCGGGTCAGGACGATCCACCTGTATTTGACAACTACACGTCCTACAGGGGAGACAACCTAAGGGGGGTAGCCCTATATATTAGGAGTGAATTCGCTCAACAAAGAGTCAACCTGAGCGTGAATCTGCGGGCTGTGGCGTGCAGAGTCAAGTTTCGGTCTGACTATGTGGCCGTCTGCTCACTATACTGTCCTCCGGGCGGGCTCATTACCGAGGGTGAGCTTGAGGCGCTATTTAACCAACTGCCAGGAAAAAAAATGATCCTCGGAGACCTCAATGCTCATCATTTGCGGTGGGGCAGTGTCCGGAGTGACGGGAGGGGAGAGCAGGTGGCTGCAACTATACTCAACTCCAACTTGTCTCTTCTGAATGACGGTAGTGCGACTCGAGTGGACGAACGAATTGGCTCAGCGACAGCTATAGATCTCTCTATAGTTGATGCTTCCTTGCTATTAGACTGTAAATTTTCTACATACGACGACTCCCTGGGTAGCGACCATTTTCCGATCTGCATTTCTTATGAGTGTGGCGCCCCAACGGCTACTCCCGAGGTGCGCAACAACCTTAGGAAAACAGACTGGGGGGCATACTCAGGAGCCGTTCGTATAGACACCATTGGAGAAGATATCAACACCAAAATGTCACACATGGAACAAGCCATAATACACGCAGCAGATTTAACAATTCCTAAGACTTCTGCAACTACCCACAGGCCTGGAGTTCCATGGTGGACACCAGACTGCCGACGAGTGGATTGTGAGCGAAATAGGCGATGCCGTTCATTCAACAGAGTTCCATCTATTGAAAACCTCATTGAATATAAAATAGCTAGAGCTAAGGCTAGGAAGGTTATCAGGGAGTGCGAGAGAGTCTTGGCGGGCATTCGTCTCCACTATTAACAAGGATACTCCTTCCTCTGAGGTATGGTCGGCTATAAACCGGGTCAGATCAAACGGAGGAAGGACTTTTATCCCACAGGTGAGTAGTGGAGGGCGGCCTCTCGACGAACCCCAGGCCATTGCCAACGCCCTAGGCCAGAAGTTCGCAGATGCCAGTAGCTCCACCAATCATGATCCACGCTTCGGCGTGTTCCGTGATCGTGCCGAGCTCGTGCATCTCGACTTCGAGAACGGGGACGAACAAGACTACAACCGAGCATTTTCCCCAGAGGAACTTTCCTTTGGTTTAAATAAGGGCAAGGGCTCTACTCCTGGACCTGACGGTATACGATACGAGATGATTAAGCACCTTGACCAGGGAAACCTGGACAAATTGCTAGAAGTGTTCAATGAGATCTGGACGTCCAGAACGTTTCCAAACTCATGGCACTTTGCCCATGTCGTACCGATCCCAAAGAGGGACAAATGCCCTACTAACACCAACTCATTCCGTCCGATTTCGCTGACAAACTGTCTGTGTAAGGTCATGGAACGTATGATAAAACGTAGGTTAATGTATTTTTTGGAAAGTAACAACTTATTGAGCGATCGACAGTGTGGTTTCCGCCAAGGTAGAAGCACACTAGATCATTTAATAAGTCTTGAAACTGACATCTCAAAAGCTCTTTGCAGTAAAGAAACACTAATTGCAGTATTCCTAGACATAGAAAAAGCTTTCGACATGACATGGCGGACTGGCCTCATGATGAAGCTCCAGGCCTTGGGTTTGAGAGGTAATTTGCCAATTGTCATTAGAAATTTTTTGCAAGACAGAACTTTCTCCGTCAAATTAAAAGGTAACGTAAAGTCAGACACATTTGTCCTAGAAAACGGAGTTCCACAAGGCAGCGTTTTGGGCCCAATATTATTTCTCATAATGATTAATGATTTCCTATCACCAGCACCCAGCTTAGTGACCTCAAATTCTCCTTGTTTGCTGACGATTGCGCAATCTGGCGTTCCTCTCGGGTCGAGAGACTATCTGCACAAAGGGTGCAGGCCGGCCTAAAAGCCGCTGAACAGTGGGCAATACAATGGGGATTTAGGTTTTCAGTTGAGAAGACAGTAGGAGTAGTCTTCACTAAGAAACGTAACATTAATACTCCAGTATTAAAATTAAATGATACTCCTGTTAAATTTCAGACTTCAGTAAAATTTCTCGGTGTTCATTTTGACCGGAAATTAACGTGGAAAAACCACATTAACGAGCTTGAAAGTAGATGTCTTAAAGTCACAAACATCCTGAAAGTTTTATCAGGTACTACATGGGGAGCCGATAGGAAATCTTTATTAATGGTGTATAAGACCCTGATCAGATCGAAACTTGATTATGGATGCCAGTTGTATGCTTCTGCATGCGACACCACACTCGCAAAGCTGACCAGAATACAGAACCGATGCCTTCGTCTATGTCTGGGTGCTTACAGGTGTACACGTGTAGAAAGACTAGAGGTGGAGGCCCATGTCCCTCCACTCCACATCAGGAGGGACATGTTGACGCTAAGGTACGGGTTGAGTGCGGCTAGGAGGCGCGGCACAGGCCACCCAGGTTGGTGTGCTGTTGCTAAATTCCGTTTCCTGCAGCTGCGTAGGTCCCCGTCCTCGGTTGTCCGCCTCCAGACCTTGTGCCAGGGTGCTGGTATCCACTTCCAAGACGTTGATAGATACGATCCACCGTTGTGTCCGCCATGGGAGAACCCCAACTTCCATGTGGAAAGATCGTGGCTTCCAGGAGGGAAGAATGACCTACATTCCTGAGCTCCTGAAACAACTTTTCTATCAATTTCTAGAAGGATATAGCGCCTATACTCACGTGTACACCGACGGGTCCAGAACTGACGACAACGTTGGAGCCGGTATTTGGAGCAGAGACGGGGAGTGGAGCTCCCGCCTGCCGCGGCATACAACCATATTCACTGCAGAGATGTTTGCAATAAGTAGAGCCATTGACATTGCAATAACAAGCGATGTCAATGATGTTGCTATCATTTCAGATTCCATGTCAGCTCTTAAAGCAATTCAAGGTGGTGACGCTACCAGCAATGAGATACAGGGCAACATTATTAATAAACTACATGAGTGTGCCAAGAATATTGTGCTGATATGGGTGCCTGGGCATTGCAACATTCGGGGCAATGAACAGGCAGACAAACTAGCAAAAGCGACTGTGGGTCTCAGGGAGACAACCAATGTACCCTGGGAGCGTCAGTCGTGTCTCTCCTTGGGGAAGACATATACAACAGGGAAGTGGCAACTTGATTGGACGAGGTTAGATCTTCGCAACAACTGGAAGACTAACATAGGAAACTGGCTTTCAGCATACCGAAAGAATAGGAGGGAAGAGGTGGTTCTCGCCAGACTAAGGTTAAATTGTACCTATTTGACCCACCTAAAAGCTTATTTACATAACTCCTTTCCACCTATCTGTGCCACGTGCAACAAAATTCTTTCCATCCGACACATTCTGACGGAGTGCAGCCAGTACGAACCAGAACGCCGGCAGCTGGTGACCCTAGCTGCCGAGCGAGGCTTCGTGCTGACTGTACCCAATATATTGCAAGATGATGTCACCATAAGTGACGCTGTAATAATCTTCCTCAAGGAGACCCATCTTATCGGCATGTTGTGAATGACACACGCATAAACTCTTTTTATATTTATAATATGTATATAACCATGCCCTAAAGCAAATAAATATGAATAAAACAAAAATTAAAACATACAACATGAGAGACTTATCACAAACCTTTCCATTACATACAACACGCACATATACCAAGTAAAACTGACACCTACCAACACATATTCAAACAAAAAGACACGGGCTACAAAAGACAATAAAAAAAAAAAAAAATCACAGAAACTAGTCACCTGACCGGCCATTTCATCTGGTCTGTCAGTAACTCACCATCATATCTCTCACTCATACCATAATTCATCCCAAATAAAACAACAAGAAGAAAGAAGAAACCAAAATACCAAGAACAAGAAGAACACAAGAATAACAAGAAAAGAAGAAACAAGAACATCAGATTAGTTGTAGCAAGAAAGAAGACCAAGACTAGAAGAAGAAACCTCAAGAAGAAGAAAGAAGACATCAGCTCCGGCCGAAATAGCCCAAAGGCGAAGTGGCCAGCTATCCCCAATACAAGTACAAGCTTGTTTACAGGTTGGGAGAGCTACAGTATCTTACCACCCCGCACTTGTGGAATGTTTACCCCATATTTTTTTATAGATTACTGGCGCCTCTGATGTAATGTAAGAAAACCATTTTACCATGTTGGAGCGAATTTACACTGCACTGTACAGTATGTTTATGGATTACCGCTTCTTATAGCTGATGAACAGTGAGTGGCTTTATGGCGAGGAGAGCATATTTTCAGCATAGAATCAAGGCAATAAGGTACTCCGCAGGGGATCTAGGCTCTATTTTACAGGGTAGGGTAAATCGTCTGGCTGTAACAGTGGGTCTCGGCGGAGCACTAAACCTACTCTTAAACGGACACATTCTGCTGTCTGCCGACGGTGAATAGCTGAACCTCAGCCATAAGCGCTGCCAATAAAAGGGTTCTCCTCAAGATGGAACCCTACGGCACCTCCGCCATCTACAATAGTGAAAAATTTTGGTGGAACAGTAGCCATGCAGGGGTTTGTGTGTGTGTGTGTGTGTGTGTGTGTGTGTGTGTGTGTGTGTGTGTGTGTGTGTGAGCAAAGATGGCGTTATCTCGGTTTCCTTCTCAGTAATGGTAATATTAAAGTCGAACAGCAGCCAAGGACATCTGTGGTGAAGCGATATTTCTTTCCTTCTCGACCGGGAACAATAAAAAATAATAGCAGCTAAGTTACCACAGCAGACTTATAGAGGTAATAAAATAGACTCCCTATTACCTAATTGACCCCCCCCCCCCCCATTTTCCTCTGACTTGACAGTAAAAAGCAAAAAAAAAAAAAAAACCCTCTCTCTCACAGTAACTTCCAAGACAGACATCAAATTTCCTGTCAAGATTACATCTGTCATCTTCTACCTTGACAGAGAGACACTTCCTATGACAATTAATCCTAGATAACCATTTATTATTTTATCAACATCTTCACCATCATATATTATCTTGACAAAAAATAAATAAAAATAAACTGATAATTATCCCTGGGTTAATCATCAACAATGGAGTAAAGGATTTTTTCCATTATCTTGTGTATAAACGACAAATTACTTCCTATTACAGTAAAAGTTAAGTTGGTTAATTACTTCTATGATGACAGGTATAGCCTCGTCTACCTTGATCTGAGAGAAACCATCTTACACTAGCCTCCAGGTAGCTAATCAAGCGTTCCAGTAGGTTTTGGATAGGTCATTATACAGTAAGTCCTGGGTAGGTCATTATACAGTAGGTCCTGGGTAGGTCATTATACAGTAGGAAATAGGTAGGTCATTATACAGTTGGTCCTGGGTAGGTCATTATACAGTTGGTCCTGGGTAGGTCATTATATAGTAGGTCCTGGGTAGGTCATTATACAGTAAGTCCTGGGTAGGTCATCATACGGTGTAGTGATGGATTGTCAGACCACAGCTTACATGGCAAGGAAAGCCAGACTTGACCCGACATTAGGGGGGTCAAGTGTAAGGGTATCCCCGTCAGGTGCTCAAGGGTGTTACAAATCAACTAGCTCCCCTTCCCATGACACACAGCCAGCAAACATGTAAGAAGACACCAGCCGACTCTCTCCCAATATACACAATATCCTACACAGCAGAGGAGGGCCAGTCTTGACCCGACATTAGGGAGGTCAAGTGTAGGGTAACTCTCACAGTGGACCCAGGATTATAAATCAGCCAGGCTCCCCTCCCATGTGACATGTCACCACAACAAACATGTAAGAAGGCACCAGCCGACTCTCTCCCAATATACACAATATCCTACACCGCAGAGGAGGGCCAGTCTTGACCCGACATTAGGGAGGTCAAGTGTAGGGTAACTCTCACAGTGGACCGGGGATTATAAATCAGCCAGGCTCCCCTCCCATGTGACATGTCACCACAACAAACATGTAAGAAGGCACCAGCCGACTCTCTCCCAATATACAATAACCTACATCGCAGAGAGAGTCCAGACCTGACCTCACATTAGCCAGGTCAAATGTAACCCTCGGAGCCCAACTCAAGGGGCCACAAATCAACCAGGGCCTCTCATGTCACACGGCCCCATTTGATGACTTTCCCAGAAGATATAACCTATGGTCTCTGAAAACGTCCAGACCTGACCCTACATTAGCGAGGGCAAATGTAAGGAGACCCTTCGCCGCCGCCCCCCCCCCCCCCCCCGATCAGCTCAACCTGACGGCTCGCCTCCCAATATATAGGACGTGCTAGTCCTCCCTCGGACGATTCGCAGAGAGAGAGTTGTCTTGTAACAAGGTGGCCAGCTACTACACCACCAGGCCTGCTGGAGAGAAGTCAGGGGCCGGAGGCAAGCCGCCTCCGGTCACCTCCAGTCGCCTCCGGTCAGGACCGAGACTTCCCTCCGGCTCCCAGCTAAGCAGTCTCCCATAGAGACAACCCAGGACTACCTGCTAGGCCTCCCCTAGGTCACGTGAGTGTTTGTCAGAGCTTTCCATGGGATGAGTTACCTACGTGGGAAGTGTATTCATTTCATGTTCGTGTCCGAGAATCAGAGTGTCTAGTAACGTAATATGATGTCCTAGTAACGTAAATATAATGTCCTAGTAACTTCAATAGAAGGTGTTATTAATGTGTCCATGTCATGTTCGTAATTAATAAAGAGTTGTAACGAAGCAGTGTTTGAGAAGTCGCCTTTAAGAACGTAATAGATGTGTATTGACGTATAAGATACGATAAGTGTACTGACAGTGTAAATAACTATCACGGCCACGCTACCAAAATCTTCCTCTCTTTATACTCTTATACTATCAATATTCTACCTATATGTAATCTTCTTCTGGTGAGATTTGTCTCATTATACGGTTAGTCCTGGATAAATCATTATACGGTAGGTTCTGGGTAGGTCATCATACACTAGGTCCTGGGTAGGTCATTATTGTATAGAGTAAGTCCTGGGTAGATCATCATACGGTTGGTCCTGGATAGATCATTATACGGTAGGTCCTGGGTAGGTCATTATGCGGTAGGTCCTGGGTAGGTCACACTACACAGTCTACACCTGGTGTTTACACAGAGAAACCCACTATCGGTTAACACTTAACTGTTCAGCTTTAGCTCAGGAAGACAAAGTTATTGACACTCAACCAGCGCTCATTACGGCGTCGTAGATACACTTATCGAGAGTAATACTGAGTTACTTTCCAATTGTTTCCAGGAGCCATTCTTAAAACTTCCATTAAGTCGGTTTATTCCCGTATATGGTGCCAGTCTGCTCACAAAGGGCGTAATGAGTTTTGGCCTTTATGTATATAACAGACATGAAGCTACGGTCGAAACAATGGAAAAAAGGTGAAATAAAATTTTACTCTTAATGGGATTTCTTTTTTCCCCGTTCATGCTCTGTCTGTCTTCTCTCTCAGTCTGTCTCTGCCTGTCTGTCTATATATCTATCTATCTATCTATCTATCTATCTATCTATCTATCTATCTATATATCCCTCTATCTATCTATCTATTGCTTGGAATCTTCATCACCACCAATCATGCAACACAGTCATTGAGCCTCCAGAAAAAAATCCTTGATCTTGGTTATCGGTAAATCAAACAATAGACAAATCTCTCTCTCAAACCCACATCTGGCTCGCCTCTAATTCTTTTCGCTTATCAGTAACAATGAATGGAAATGGTAGTTTTTCGATTTACGATGAACTTCGAAATAATCCTGATGATTTTTTATTTCCTGAGGTCAAATCTGGACTAAATCTGAACTGAATTAGCCAATTAGTTTGCAGTTAGTTTTTTTTCTCTTTTGAATAAATTCTCTCTATATTGATGCTAAAGAAGAAATTCGTAAATCAATATGAAACTGCAACACAATCGAGTCTTTTTTTTTATCAGCAGCTCTTAGCGATTCAAACAACAATGGTCTTTTAATTCGCATGAACTCTCAGGTTTAGACGAAAAAGTCATTAAACACGAGCTGGATTCTGATTGAATAACTTCTCTCCTAATCTAAATAAACAAAAATAAAAATAAAAGATCCACATTTTGAAGTAAAGAGAGGAAGAGTTATTTGTAAACTGTGTTATTTTATGTGAGAATGGATCGAGTTTATCCTTGATCTACCCAGCGTGAGATGTGAGCCCCAAAAAAGATACACAGATGCATAAAATTAGATACATGAAATAGATACATAAAATTTTATACATAAAATTAGGTACATAAAACTAGATACATAGGTTAGGTTAGGTTAGGAGAAGATGGATTATGTTCGATTATATTAGCTTTAGTTATGGTAGTTTAGGTTGTGTTAGGCGTGTATTATTTTCTCTTTTTATTAAGTAAAGGTGTCACTGTTGATTTCTAGGTTTGAATACTTCTTAAATTTCTCTCACAGTCTTTGATTCAACCTCTTCTTAGCACGAGTGTATATCACAATGCAGTCGTGAAGATTTCCCAAACACTTCATCAGCGCCTTTGTCATAATGAATAGGATTTTTATTATAATCAGTAGTGGACTGCCTTTGGAAACGTTGTGTATTATGCATCGTTTAATCTCACATGTCAACACAAACACCACAAACGTTTGTGGGGGAGAGAGGAGGCTAACATGAGCCGTGAAGCTACGGGTGGTAAGAGGGGTTTTGGCGTGTGTGTGTGAGGGTGGGAGGTAGTGTGTTTTGCCTACGGGCCGACGGTGTGTACACGCTGGCTGAGCGAAAAACACTAGGGGGAGGAGGAGGAGGAGTGGGTAAGAGAGAGAGAGAGAGAGAGGAGGGGTGAAGAGAGGTCGGGACAGGAGGAAGAGATTGAAGGTGAGGAAAGGTAGGGTGATGACTAAGGGCGAAAAGAAGAGTAAGATTAAGGAAAAGGCGAGGGAGGGATGAAGAATTACTAGATAAGGGAAAGGAGGGGGAGAGGTGAGGAGAGGGGAAGGATAAGGGGAGAAGGAGGGAAAGGGAAAAGAAAGGAAGGGGGAGAAGAGGAGGAAAATGGGAAGATGAATATAAGGGAGAAAAGTGAAAAGAGGATTTGAAGAGAGTAGGGACAAGAGGGAGTGGAATAGAGAATAAATAGAGAAGGGAAGTGAAATAACTCAATAAAAGAAGAGTGGAAAGGAAGGAAGATACAAAGAAGGAAGGGGCAAGAGGAGAGAAAAATGGAAGGAAGAATGAGAGAGAAAAAAGGGTAAAAGAGAAAAGAGAGAGAGAGAGAGAGAGAGAGAGAGAGAGAGAGAGAGAGAGAGAGAGAGAGGAATAAGGATTGCCCAAAAAGGTGCTGTAAGGGAAGGTGCCCACCGGTCTGTTTGCTTTGAACAAACTTATGAAAAGCAAAAACTAAACTTTTATAAGAGTAAAAGAATTGTTTGTTAGAGTATAACTTATATAACGTAAATATAGCTACTAACTGTATGTATATATGTAAGTATGGATGTATGTTTTATTGTTTATTTATTTGTTTATTTTTTTATGGGGTTTAGTCCACCCGGGCACTATGTATGTACTGTCTAAGACCTAATGTCCGTGCGTTAATACGTTCTTTTAATTACCTTGAATTAGTGTCATGAAGAAGTCTCACCTCTTACAAGAAGCAGCAGCCATGAGTTCTGAAATAGAAAAAAAAATATTTTAAGACTCTCCAACGATTGACCCAACGTGTCTAGGAATATCAACACCAAATCAACCAATACTTTTACCCAAATTCAAAAATGTTTCCCCGAGATGAAAAATTCCGACCTCATGTTTATCCCAGCACTGTCCACCGCGGCCAGTAACAGGTGCCACCCAGCTGATGTGTACACAACATTTTGGCTGTGGATTGTATCCGATTTCTGTTTATGTCAGATAATGAAAAATATAATCTGAATATTTTCACTGTGACAGAAGTTATTCATACAGTGTGTTTGTGTTAGGTTGTCTCCAGGATGTATGAAGTTTGTGTTTGTTCATTTGTTTAGAGTTTCATAAGTTAGATGGAAAAATTAACTGAATTATGATGAAGCTAAGAAATCCCTCTATTATTATATGTAAACTGGAGTGCAATATTGCCCTAGACAACAACGTGTAATAAAGAAAGAAATGGAAGTGTTTTTTCCTAAGCAGGACGTAAGGGTGACTGGTCTACTCACTCTATCTAAGGTGGTTATACTAATCCAAAACTAATCCCTAACCAAACTATCCAAAATCTCACCTAGCCCAACCTAATGTGACTTAACTTGACTTGGCCTAAAATCTAACCTAAATTAACATAAAATAACCTCACCGCACCTAATATAAGCTAACCTAACCTCTCCAACACTGTGGACTTCTTAATGAGTCTCGTATCAAGGTAACAGGCAGGTAAAGTATAGAAAACTACACTACATACACAAGATAACGACACAACTAGCCTGATCGCTAGTAAAGTTGTCCCAGTTAAACCTAACCTAACCTAACCATCAATGGCCACCAGTCTCTTCCTTGTGGCTCAACGTTACAGCAGCCATCCCTCTTCCTGTCAATGACAAACCTGATCCCAACCCATCCCAGCCTCCCTCTCCCTTGTACGTGGGATAGAACTATTCATCTCCCTTGTCTGAGCTATCCATCGTGTGTAACTCTCCCTTCTAGTGATGTGAGTCTATGTTTTCCTCCTTGGCACACCTGTCTCTTTAACTCTTAGCTTATTAAACAGAGGAAATGAAAGTCTTCTTGATAGAGGAATCAGGAGTTAGAGTAAAGACAGGGGTAATAGAGATAAACCCATTGACATACAAATTAAGAGAGAGAGAGAGAGAGAGAGAGAGAGAGAGAGAGAGAGAGAGAGAGAGAGAGAGAGAGAGAGAGAGAGAGAGAGAGAGAGACGTATTTTTAAGCTTCATTTATGTATTCATTTTTAGTTTTAAATATATTTTTCGCCTCTACTCATCACCGAATTAATCTGAGAAACGTCTACCAACTTGGTGTTTTTGACGGCAGAACAGACAGACCCTTTGAAAGCCATTGCACGGTAATATTAAAGTTAGAAACAGATTCATTTATACAATTAAAGAGAATCGACTGTGAGGACTTTATTCATGGAATTAATATCATTAGCGCTATCGGGGATAATCTCACTCATCCGTAAGGTGATAATGTTATCTGTGTGTATTCAAATGTTGCAATATGAGATACGCATAACACCTCCTAACCCTTACTTAGTATATCCCCTTGTGAAGTTTGATGATCAGCCTCACTAACTAATCGAAATTATCACTTGGCAGTGTCAGCATGCTGTCTGCCAAGGTGAGAAAGAAAGCTGTATTTCACCTACTGAAGTAAGAACTTATAAAACATGCTCAAGGCTGTCACCTCCCCTCATTCTTTTACAGTTCCAAACTCATCATTTTTCATAATGGTGGTTACACGAAAACTGTGAACTTTCGTTGATGTGAGCATGAACCTGTCAACCTTGTTCATTTGTACCAAGAACGATCAGTCACTTGCCACTTGGCTGAACTTCAAAGGTTTTAAAAAGCTTTTGTTGTCACGTAGTCATACGGAAATGAGATGATTTTTGCCATTGCCTTGGAGAGCAAGATCAAGGAGGAATTTGAACATTGTCAATAGCCCAACAGATTAGTTTTGAGGTGTTGCTTTTAAACCTTCAACTTAGATCCTAGAGGAAGACTTATCAATCTGGTAGGCTTCTGCCTCACAACTTTTAGAGTAATTTCCTTAGGTTCATTTTTTATGTAATACAGTTCTGACAGGTTGAAGGTCAATGTTACATAGAGCGTGATTCTCTACCATCGAAGACAGAAATGTTACTGCTATGTATATGGTAAGTGGAGTAACTAAACGCACTCAAGTATTCCTCCGTTCTGCACTATAATAGACACATGTAATATGGAGACCCCGTGCAATGTGCCTGCTCGTCCATGAACAGATAACGATGACTTGGCAACCACTTCTCATGGCCACACACCACCCATGACCCACCTCACACCTCACCCATGACCCGCCTCACACCTTACCCACGACTCGCCTCACACCTCACCCATGACCCGCCTCACACCTCACCCATGACCCGCCTCACAACTCACCCATGACCCGCCTCACACCTCACCCATGACCCGCCTCACACCTCACCCATGACCCGCCTCACACCTCACCCATGACCCGCCTCACACCTCACCTATGACCCGCCTCACACCTCACCCATGACCCGCCTCACAACTCACCCATGACCCGCCTCACACCTCACCCATGACCCGCCTCACACCTCACCCATGACCCGCCTCACAACTCACCCATGACCCGCCTCACAACTCACCCATGACCCGCCTCACACCTCACCCATGACCCGCCTCACAACTCACCTATGACCCGCCTCACACTTCACCCATGACCCGCCTCACAACTCACCTATGACCCGCCTCACAACTCACCCATGACCCGCCTCACACTTCACCCATGACCCGCCTCACACCTCACCCATGACCCGCCTCACAACTCACCCATGACCCGCCTCACACCTCACCCATGACCCGCCTCACACCTCACCCATGACCCGCCTCACACCTCACCCATGACCCGCCTCACAACTCACCCATGACCCGCCTCACAACTCACCCATGACCCGCCTCACACCTCACCCATGACCCGCCTCACAACTCACCTATGACCCGCCTCACACTTCACCCATGACCCGCCTCACAACTCACCTATGACCCGCCTCACAACTCACCCATGACCCGCCTCACACTTCACCCATGACCCGCCTCACACCTCACCCATGACCCGCCTCACAACTCACCCATGACCCGCCTCACAACTCACCCATGACCCGCCTCACACCTCACCCATGACTCGCCTCACACCTCACCCATGACCCGCCTCACAACTCACCCATGACCCGCCTCACAACTCACCCATGACCCGCCTCACACCTCACCCATGACCCGCCTCACAACTCACCCATGACTCGCCTCACACCTCACCCATGACTCGCCTCACAACTCACCCATGACCCGCCTCACACCTCACCCATGACCCGCCTCACAACTCACCCATGACCCGCCTCACACCTCACCCATGACCCGCCTCACAACTCACCCATGACCCGCCTCACACCTCACCCATGACCCGCCTCACACCTCACCCATGACCCGCCTCACACCTAACCCATGACCCGCCTCACACCTCACCCATGACCGCCTCACAACTCACCCATGACCCGCCTCACACCTCACCCATGACCCGCCTCACACCTCACCCATGACCCGCCTCACACCTAACCCATGACCCGCCTCACACCTCACCCATGACCCGCCTCACAACTCACCCATGACCCGCCTCACACCTCACCCATGACCCGCCTCACACCTAACCCATGACCCGCCTCACACCTAACCCATGACCCGCCTCACACCTCACCCATGACCGCCTCACAACTCACCTATGACCCACCATAGAAGAGTCAAATATCATCACTACTAACTTCCTCCCAACACCCCAGCGAGGTGATGGGGTGCCCTGCTGAGAATATTCCGGGGGTGTTTTCTATTCGATTGTACCTTCACCTTAACCCATATTATAATGAAACTTTCTATCCATCCATCCAACTATTCATTCTTCCACCCATTCATCCATCCATCCATCCATCCATCAACTATTCATTCTTCCACCCATTCATCCATCCATCCAACTATTCATTCTTCCACCCATTCATCCAACCATCCATCCATCCATCAACTATTCATTCTTCCACCCATTCATCCATCCATCCATCCATCCATCAACTATTCATTCTTCCACCCATTCATCCATCCATCCATCCATCAACTATTCATTCTTCCACCCACCCATCCATCCATCCATCCATCCCAGTCCCAAAATCCCCTTGTCTCGTTTCTTTTCATTCTCCCTCTCTCTCAAAAAAAAAAATCTCTTCTCTCTCACTTTCAAATTTCTCCTCTCCATCTCCCACTCCCCTCTTCCCTCCCCCATCTACTCTTAAATTCACCTCTCTCTCTCTCACTTTCTCCTGAGCAAAACTCTCACTTGGATGGCTTTTATATATTGAACCAGCAAAACGATCCTTTCCTTACGGCTCAGGAAAAGTAGATTGAAAACCCGTGTTATTTTACATATATATAGAGAGGGTTGGTCCGGCATCCCTCCTCCTCGCCCACCCCAGTCTCTTACATCCCACCACTGCACCCCACTCCCTCTCCACCTCCCACACCCCAGTCCAGGACAGACATTTAGATTGGCCCTCTCACTTGCTGCACTCCCAAGTACTACAGAGAAAAAATGTAAATAGATTATTGGTTATAACATTGCTTGTAGTATTGCTACTACTACTACTACTACTTTTTTTTAAATGACCTCCAGCCTCCCACAATAGCCACACCTTCGCCACCATTTTATTACCTTAATATTAAATATCCTAATGCAGAAGTAGCTATCCTAGATGTGTTGAGTTAGTTGAGCCGCAGATCTATGCGGCATTCAGTGACTGTAGCCTCATAGTCAATATCTGCAACTGTTGTTGGCTTTGGGGCCGATGCTCTCGTTCCCCTGAGGCAGAGCAAAGCAGACCTAAGGAGAGAGAAGGACAGTCGACATCTCATCCAGGCTGTAACATAACTTCTGGGCTGCTGCTTCTGTTCGGAGATCAGCTCCGCGAGTCTGGCGTAGAAGCATCTTGCACTTGGTCCCATCCCACCAGAGGTTGTGAACACTTGAGGAGTGAAGCTGCCTTGATCAACGTTCTTAATTTTCTCCCCATATGCCCTTATCTTGTCGTTCTCGTTCTTCCTGTGTGCAGCATCGAGATCTAAGTTACGGTGACATGCGGCCATGGGATCAAAAATCCTGATGTCGAAGAAGGCTCGCTGTCCCCGCGTCCAGAATCCTCGAGCACTGACGTCAACACGGGCTTCGTTGGATGTGTTTGAAGTCCTATGTTGGAAAATCTCACCGTCCAATGGAAGGAGGGTCGGTTCTACCCTGACATCACGGCAGATTTCCTTCAACATATTTGCTGTGAGATCCCTTACTTCGTCATGCCTCATGCATATGAAGCCTCCTTTCTTGCACACCATGGCGTGATCGACGTCATAGGAAGAGCCACACACGCATTGAAGGGCAAACCTTCTACTAGCCTACCGTACTTTAGAGCATTGGCATCTGTAAATTCTTGTTTATTGAGACTGAAACCATTTGCCCTTCTCGGTAACAAAGTTAACCAATTCGAGGCGCCCACCTCCTGCGCTATAGCTACTTTTTTTTCTTCAAATTCTCTGGTACTTGCAGCAACAGTTGCTGCAACTTATCACTTTGACTGTGCTGTCGTTCTGTCGTAATGGATCTATTATGTGGTCCGTGAGGGCTGCCGTGAGCTTAACTGAGTTTTGATGTTGGGTGGCAGCAATCTCCTCTGGATTGGTCAATCCAATACCTCCCAGTCTACTACTACTACTACTACTAATAATAATAATAATAATAAAAATAATAATAATAATAACAATAATAGTAAGAATAAAGTAATGATAATAATAATGCAAATAACAAAAAATAATAATAATGATAATTAATAAAATAGTAATAAAGTTAACCCTCTTCTCTCTCTCCTCTATTTTACTCCTCAATCATCCTCTTCTGTCCCCTTCCTCTCCTCTCCTCTCAATTTCCCTCCCTTTCTTTACCCCACTAACTCTTATAACCTCTCATCCTTCTTCTCCCCCCTTCTTTCTTTCTCCTTCATCTTCTCTCTTACCTTCTCCTTCTCCTCTTCCCTCCGCCCTCTCACTTCTCACCTTCTCCTCTTCGCCCTCTCCCCAGCTTTCTCCAGGAGGCCTCAGCAGTCAATACCCAGAAGAGAGGAACTGGGTCACGGCCTCCAGTGAGTGACCTGACCGCCATGTGACCTCGTGCTACCTAATCCCTCTAGAGCTAACCTTAATAATAATAATAATAATAATAATAATAATAATAATAATAATAATGTAACTGTAAAGGTAAATAAATAATTAGATGAATAAGTACCATTTAGATGAATCATATTATAGAGATTAATTAATTAACTTCAGGCATCGAGTCCAGTGAAAATACAATCCCTAATTTTAAAATTTTAATGAATGACTCGATGAAAAATAAACGAATCATTTTTTTTACAGGATATTGTTGGATTAAAATAGTTGACACATTAGTTAAATTTTGATGTGTTTTTGGATAATGAAAATATAACATAAGAAGGATATACTGTATATGTAAAATTTAGCAATAACAACACTGATTTTGTTGGGGTTTAGTTCTAAATTATAGTAAAAAAGAGAGAGGTGATTAAGTACCTAGTCATTAGTTGCCTTAAGCCACGCTTGAATAATCGTCTCTCACCCAGGGGGAAAATACATCCATCAATCAAGTGAGAAAGTCGACCATTCGCCCAACTAGACAAATAAAGGAAATCGTCTTACCCCAAAGAAAAAAGAATAACAAATAATAGTACTTTTATTTGATATATATAAGCTCCAACACACACATACACACACAAGAAAGGTGAATAAACCATAACTATGTTATAAGGAACATGAATAGAATTTCCAAAGTCACTCTCATATAGTTCCTCACCGCGGCCTGACGAAATAGTGCAACTGTAATGTCCTGTCAGGGCTCAGGTCGAGGCTCAACCGTACTGATCATCTATATGTGTGTGTGTGTGTGTGGTATTGTGTTGTGTGTGCTCAAAATGGCGGGGATCCGCTTTTGAATTTTGCTACATGCAGCGGCTAGTTTCTTGTGCACCCCATACCCATCCTGTGATCAGTATCGCAAAAGGATTAAAATTAAAGAGTACAGGTCACAAAGGGTGTGTCTGACAGACCCCAGGGGTTAGGATATTATGGCATTGAATGTTAAAAACAAATATTTCCAATACATTATTTGTTTAGTTCTGTACATACTGGTTGACTTATTCACACCTGCGTGATTACACCAGTGAGAAACAATACACCTGGCTGCACACATTGTAATTCACACCTGCAGGAGGAACATTCAAGCACATTTGTGTGTTTAGTTCTATGCGTGGGAATTAGCTACTGAGAAAAAAATGTAGATACAATGGACTATCCGCTGTATGTGTCAAAGTTCAAAATTCAAATTCAAGCCTTCACATACACACACGCACACACACACACGCCGTCTTCAGCCTTCATGGGGTGAGGACGTCTGTAGTCGGCGCTGCCCGCTAAGGCAGCCGTGGTCTTGGAGACACCTGCCAGCCTGGTTTGTCGGGCAATTCCTTTCCCCATCTCCTCCTCCCCATCTGGATTTATCAACATCCTCCACCAACAGTACAGTGCAAAGATTGACCATCAATCCACAACTGATATACAAAAGTGACAATTTCAACTCGTAAAAACGAAACAACTGTTAGAGTGACAATCAGTGCTTAGCGGTCAATGTTGACCTGACCAGCCCTGATACATCCAGGGACTGCCGCACACTGGCCACCACCAACACTGGATGAGAAGCCAAGAAAGACTGTAAACACATCAGGAGAGAGGACTCCCTACTCCACCCAGGTGGGGAACTATTAATTCCTAACTTCATCACATGATGAACAAGAACCATCTCCAACACCCTGTGTGAGCTGAAGGACCTACCCGGACCACGTGGTGGATGTGCTAAACATCAGCACCTTGGTACGACGGCCATCCAAACAGTGGGATGGACTTTGTTGGTGCCAATATCAGGTCACAAGAATGTTTACAAGACCAGCTCCCACAGTACCAGTTCTATAGTTAATCTATATGTTGACTCTATGTTTCTTACGTTTCTGTATTGAAAACTTTTGTCAATCAAGTGACCCACTCCATGATCTCACCATATGTAACTATAATCTCTGTTAATTGTATATTTTCAGCCTTCGTGTTGCCATAATATCTTAATAAACCATTAATTACACACACACACACACACACACACACACACACACGCACACACACACACACGCACACACACACACACACACACACGTATCAGCAGCAAGCAGAGGAAGTTACGTGTTCAGAATACAAAAAAAAGTGTGGAGGTATTTTTCAAGGGGCGAGGAGGGAAGGCGTTGCTGGGGAAAGATGAAAGACGAACATATGAGAGGGAAGGACTTGAGTATATATATTTAAGTCTATCGATTGAATTCAGAGATATTATTGTCCATTTAGATGACGTGGTGAAGTGGGTGTGCAAACATTTGTCTGTTTCTCTGGGTTTGTCTATCTGTCTATATTGGCAACAAGCTTTCGAAATACAATTAATGATATTTTGGACTTGAAAAAACAACAATCTATAAAGCTTATTCTTGAGAGAGAGAGAGAGAGAGAGAGAGAGAGAGAGAGAGAGAGAGAGAGAGAGAGAGAGAGAGAACCTTTTCACATTTATCACATGAGAAAGGAGATAAAACACCTCCTTTCTCTTGTTTTTACAACAGACAAGAAAATTCTCCTCAATCATTTCCTCGTGTCAGATATACATATAAACATGTCCATTTATCCTGCGGCTCAACGACTAGATGAAGATTTTATTATTATTATTATTATTATTATCATTTTTATTATTATTATTATTATTATTATTATTATTATTATTATTATTATTATTATTATTATATAATTTCATAATGATACAACATTTAAATTTCATTCATATTAGTAACACTTGTTGGACATATTACAGTTATATCATATCGTATAAGTAAATAAAAGATAAATAAACATATAGTTGTAATATTCTAAAAATTAATGGTATACGTGCACATATACTGTACATATATTCGCCTACAATAATTACCATATTTATTACACATGTACCCAGGACGAGATTTAGGACTTGTGGAGGAGCAGTTAGGCAAATATGTTTAAAACAGAATCCCAGAAATGTCTAGCTGGTGTTTGCGGAATAAATTGGCCATGCTTTGGAAGAGGAAATTCATTTTAGACACGAAGGGAAATGTTCGATCTTGATTTTATGGCGAATAGAATTACAAGTGGTGAGATACGAAGATATGTGAGAAACAAGTGAGAGATGGTAAAGATATTGATAAGGAGATGTAAAATTACTGACAGTTTAAGGTTGAGAGAAAGAGAGAGAGAGAGACACTGGCATCCTTCAAACCTCTTGTGCAGAACACTCCCCTGGCAACCCTCAGCATTCTTCAGTTGGTCAAAATGTTCATTCAGCCTCAACAAGCTCTTTCCCGTCACCCGCCACCCGCCAGTAAACACCTTTCTTCTGTCATACTTTATATCTTCCATGTTCGTCAGACTCATTTTTCCCCCCCGTAACTCTACCAGGTAGAGTTTCATTGTAAATTCCGATGTTATCAAAGCCGCCACCTGAACATTCTTACTTAAAAAAGTCAATTGAATATCCTTTCACGAGTCTAGTTCGGGGAAGAATGATGTACTTCAACCACTGAGAACCCTGTCTTTGTGTGGTAGTTTAAGTATTCAGTTACTTTTGCTCCTCCATCATCAGTTACCGGAAAATTATCGCTTGAGTGAACAAGTTGAATACACTCATATTACCAGTTAAGGGAGAAACGTTATTTACGTATCTATGAGAATTCACTTAGATGCGCACTCTCACTCCCTTTTACCGACAAACTTTAAAGTAAGAATCGTTAAGAATGTGTGGCGTTGGCTGTAGTGTGCCGGGGAGAGGCCTCACTTAGTCACGGAGGGCTTTTATTGAAGGTCCTTCTGGACCATTACTTCTCCTTTGAAGTCCTGGCCACTTGGAGTTACTTTTTATGGTTAAGGCGGCGAAGTGTATTTCTGAAATGTTTAGCAGACTACAGCTCTCACACGGCAGTGAACCTTCTTTCGTCCACTACCGAAGTTTTCTACCTCCCACCCCACACACACACACATATATATGTATATACTGTATAAATTTCCATACATAGGAAAAATAAATTTTATATGAAAATCCATTTTTATTTATATAATACGCTCTACATGACTATCATTCTGTTGAAAACACTCTTCAATGCGTGTCCTCTACTGCTGAAGAACACGTTCAAGCACAGCTGGAGTTATGCTTGTAAATGGCGTTGGTGATACGTTGTATGGAAACTTATGGGACACCCTGTATATATACAGTATATATATATATATATATATATATATACTTCATTTTTAGTCCATTTAACACGCGGACTTTGAACATATAATCAACGACCTCACCAGCAAGGAATCGAACCCTCGACCTACTGGGTGTGACTAGGGAACGCTTACCGGCTAGGCCACAAGGACACTAAAAGCAGTTCTAGACTCTGTTATATTTCACACAAAGCCTGTTCATCGAGCTGATGGCGCCGTGAACCTCAATGGGAAACTGCCCGTGCCTCTTATGTGGTGTCAGTAGCATTTTACCGAATCCAGCTGGTATGAAACGCGAGGTACATATATATACTTCATTTTTAGTCCATTTAACACGCGGACTTTGAACATATAATCAACGACCTCAC
Organism: Homarus gammarus; assembly: GCA_958450375.1. NCBI lineage: Eukaryota > Metazoa > Arthropoda > Malacostraca > Decapoda > Nephropidae > Homarus > Homarus gammarus. Next base: position 189,690 of record CAUDMG010000234.1, read on the forward strand.
CAGCAAGGAATCGAACCCTCGACCTACTGGGCGCCATCAGCTCGATGAACAGGCTTTGTGTGAAATATAACAGAGTCTAGAACTGCTTTTAGTGTCCTTGTGGCCTAGCCGGTAAGCGTTCCCTAGTCACACCCAGTAGGTCGAGGGTTCGATTCCTTGCTGGTGAGGTCGTTGATTATATGTTCAAAGTCCGCGTGTTAAATGGACTAAAAATGAAGCATATATATGTACCTCGCGTTTCATACCAGCTGGATTCGGTAAAATGCTACTGACACCACATAAGAGGCACGGGCAGTTTCCCATTGAGGTTCACGGCGCCATCAGCTCGATGAACAGGCTTTGTGTGAAATATAAGAGAGTCTAGAACTGCTTTTAGTGTCCTTGTGGCCTAGCCGGTAAGCGTTCCCTAGTCACACCCAGTAGGTCGAGGGTTCGATTCCTTGCTGGTGAGGTCGTTGATTATATATATATATATATATATATATAATAATAATAATAATAATAATTAACGGTTTATTGAAAGAGCTTGGCAGCCAGAAGGCTGAAAATATACAGTTACATATTTGGGGAGTGGGTTACGAATTACAAATAATATACAAGTAACATAAGTGACACAAAAAGACATATAATAACTTAGATGGGGAAAAGCTCAAACTACAGTTCAATTCAACATAGTGACAGTGTTACAGTATTACAAGTTATTGATAATTTTTACAATGGTTGGGACTGGGCTGTTCTTATAGCGATCAGTTCGTGCACGTATGGGCTGGATGCGGTTGTGGTGTCGAACAGCAATTCTCGGACAAGGGACCTCGGGTGGTAGCAGGAGCCGGTGTCGGGGATGGTGTAGAAGCTTCTTACCAAATTTGCAGATGAGGTCGTGGTGATGGTCAGTGAGAGTCGAAAGGGTCAGTGTGTTGAGCGCTTCTTGATATGTGGAGTAGGAGGAGGAGAGAATAATCTTGCATGCCCTCTTTTGCACTTTTTCTAGGTGTTTACGTTGTGTGGCATTTAGGGAGGAAGACCAGGTGGGGGAGGCATAGGTGAGCTTGGGAAGTATGAATGTTGTGTAAACACTGAGGAGCTCGTGTGCAGGAACTCCGAGGGACTTGAGTCGGCGGAGGAGGTGGAGACGGAAACTGGAGGATTTGACAACTTCATTGACGTGTGGTTTCCAATTTAGTTTGTTGTCTATGGTGACGCCGAGGAGCTTCGTGGAATCTACGACCTGGAGTGTGTTCGGACCTAGAGTAATGGAAGGAGGTGGGACAATGTCGGAGGAGAGGTTGATGTGCATAACCATGGTCTTGGTATGGTTGATGGTGACATGGTTGTTGGTAGCCCAGTTTTGGAGACTGTTCAATAAATCCTGAAGGGCGGTATAGTTGGGAGCAGAATTGTTGACGCTGATCCCAATGGTGGAGTCGTCGACATATTTCCAGCGAGCAGGGGTTTCTCTTAGGGCATCATTGATGAGCATAAGGAAGCAGAGTGGTCCCATCTTGGTGCCTTGGGGGACGCCACAGGTGAGTGACTGAAAGGTGGAGACAGCCCCTCGGAAGCGTACAGCTTGGCGTCGGTCACTGAGGAAGTCTGTAAGCCATGGTATGAGGCTTCTTCGAAGCCCGAGGTCAATAGCTTTGTTGATGATTATATTGTGGTCGACTAGGTCGAACGCTTTAGTGAAATCAATGAAGGCGACAGCTACAGACGTTTTTCGTTTCTCGAGATGGCGGTATATGTAATCGAGAAAGCTGACAAGACAGTGAGTGGTGGAGGAAGTTTTCATGTTGCCAAATTGCTGAGGGTCTACGACTCCTGCAATATCAGCATAAGCCCAGTCGAACACAAAACTTTCACAGATTAGGCTGGGTATTGGGGTGATTGCAATAGGTCGTAGCTGATTTAAGGATTGTGGGCTGGTTGACTTGGGCACTGGTGATACATAAGAGGTCTTCCAGTCAGCTGGGCATCTGGCTTGACTGAGAGAAGCATTGATGATGGAGCAGAGGGGTTTAGCAAGCTCCGGGGAGAACTCCTTGAAGAGTTTCATTGGTAAGTCAATGGGGGTGGTAGAGCGTTTTAATTTTAGTTTGTCCAGGCGTTTTGCTACGTCAAATTCTTCTACTAAGTCAGTGGGAAGGGAGGCTGGTAGGTAAGCAGGGAGAGTGGTTGTGTCAAGCCGTGGGAGCGTCTGGCATATAGTAGCGAAATGGTTATTTGTTTGCTCAGCTGCGTCAACACTAGTGAGATGGCTAAGGAAGGGGAGGGGGTGTGTCTTATTGTTTAGTCCACAGAGTTCTTTAAGCTTACCATACCATTGACTGATGTTGGTCTGTTTCAGGTGTTGTAATTTGGTTGGGTAGTGGGATTTCTTTGCAGTGCGTATTTCGCGGATGACTCGGTTGCGAAGGGACCTGTAGCGGATGTGGTCATTGAGATGAAAGGCTCTGTCTCTCTGTTGCATAAGTCTTTTGATCCGAGGTGTGATCCAGGGCAAGTCAGCTGGGTGAGATCTGACGGACTTCTCGGGGAAGAAGTGGTGGTGAGCTTGCGTGGTGGTGTTGGTATAATTTATCCATTTGGTTTCCACGTCATCCACGCTAAGTACTTCAGTCCAGGGATGGTGAACTATCCACTGCCCGAAGAGGCGCACTGCAGAGTCAGTAATCGGCCTGTAGGTCTTGATGTAGGGTCTCTGTACTTGAGTGGGAGTGGCAGCTGGGGACCAGAGCACTGATAAGTGTGTGCTACACCCGATAGGAGGCATTGGTTGAGGTGGTTGGTACTGGTCCGCTAAGTCAGTTAAGATAAGGTCCAGGGTATTTTGACCGTGTGTGGGGAAGGTCACAACTTGTGATAGTGATAGCTGGTCCTGGATATCAGTGGTGTCAATTTCATTTAAATCCCCACATAATATTAACTTGGCACATGGGTACCTAACTCTGAGGTGGTCTGAGGTGGTGATGAGATGATTGATAAGAGTGTCTCTGGTGGGTGATCGAGGCGGATGGTATGCCACACAGATTATAATGGAAGCAGTGTTGCGTGGGTGGGCTCTTAGCACGACACGTACCCATAATGCTTCCACATCTGCTGGGACTTGAACATCCAGGCGTGACGGGCGTAGGTCATCTTGACAGAAGAGGGCAACGCCCCCTCCGCGTCTTTGTGAACGAAGGTGATGAAAGAGTTGATATCCCTCAATATGACACGTTTCAGGCACAATTTGCCAGGCCTCACATATGGCAACGACGCTCGCGGCGGTTGACCTGACTGTAGTTGCCAGCTCGTCGAACTTGTTAGCTAGGGAAGTGACGTTGGATAGCAGTAAAGACGGGAGATCATACCATATCCGTGGAACTTCAGTGTGGTGGTATGGTCTGTCAGGGGTGGGTTTCTCCGGTTTCCTAGTGGAGGTTACGGTTCTAATGGGCTTATGTGCATGACGGCCTTGTCTACGGCTCCGCGCGTGGAATAGGTTTAGTGACTTGAGTAGCGCGATAACACTGCCATCAGGATAACCGTTCCCACGCTTTAGATGGTACAGAGTGCGTCGGGAGTAAGTGATTGGTGGCCATCTGTTGAAATCTGTTGTGGGCGGACGGAAGTGTTTGTCACTGGCGGCACTTTGAGGGACACTGACACTGGTAGACATCTGTTAGTATTTGTCAGTCGTAAAGACCGTGGGTCTTTGTCCCTGGTGCTTGGGGTCGCCGACACAGTTTTCACGATATATGTAAACACCGCGGTGGTCCTTGTCACTGGCACTTTAAAGGGGACCGATAAAGTGCCCACTGTCTGACTTTTCCTTGGGGTGCACTATCGAGCACTGTATGGTAATCACTTATTGCACTGCTCCGTAATCAATCGTTCACTAATCACTAGAATGTTTTGCTGAATCGATCCTGGTGTAGTAAGGCTGGTAGGGCGTTGGGGTATAGCAGGGGGAGTGGCAGGGCCAAACAGACTCGGCCTGGCTGCTAAAACCGGGAGCGCCTTCGGGGCACGTCCTGTGTGTGTGTGATGAACAATCTAGTTGTTATAATACAAGCAGGTCATTGGTGAGAAGGGGGCTTACATTGAACATGTGGTGTAAAAAAAAACTTACAGGCTTTGGCATTAAAATAAAGGAAACAGAAATGAGCAATTTTGTGTAGTGTATTTTTCTGAGCACAATTATTTTAGGGACACATCCGAAAAACAATCTTATTACACAAGAGAGTTATAGTGAAAACATATAAACAGGAACTAATGCTTTAAAAGAAGAGTGTAAGATGGATGCAATGATCAGGGGACCTTCAGGGCACAACCGGTCTATCACGCACTATGATCATCAAGCCTCCTGTAATATACACTATGTTTGTACGGCATTATGACTTTGATCACACACACACACACACAGGTACGGTACTTTGCTGAGAGATTTCTGTAGGTGATGAGATATTCCTTTACTCTTGGTTCCTCCTAAGAAGATGTTGTGTTACTGTGAACCTTTATAAGATAACCGGAATATGTCTCAGCCGAGGGAAGGGTGGCCCGTAATGCTGGGATACACAGTATATGGTCATAATATTATCATCATCTTTACTAGCCACCATTATCATTAGCGCCACCACCACCACCACTTCTACCATACTTTGTCTTTACCATTACCACCATCTCCATGAGCCAACACACCATTAACATCGCCACCAACCCTACCACCATATCTTATCCTCCACCCTCTCCACCAGCCAACACTATTGTGAAGACCATCATCACTATATCATACACGCACCATCACCACCGTTCTTATCATTTTAACACCACCATTACCACTATCAGCGTCATCATCATCATCACTACCATTCTTATCACTATATCACCACCACCATTACCACTATCACCACTACTCTTAATTTCATCATTACCAACAGCCTACATCACCATTCCTATCACTATATCACCACCAGCACCACCATCACCACCAGCCTATACACCACCAGCACCACCATCACCACCAGCCTATACACCACCACCACCACCATCACCACCAGCCTATACACCACCACCACCACCATCACCACCAGCCTATACACCACCTCTCACCGTTTCCCCAGCAACTAACGCTATTATCACCTCCTCCCGTTGTTCCAATTCAGCCGGAAATTAAGCAATAACCTTTGGTGATTGGCTTAGGTATCACGAGGGAACTTCATATCACTCTGAACACCTCAAGATATTGTCCTCATTCTCCAACCGGCTGAAACTTGGGCTTCGTGTTAGAATAATCCCGGGAAAGAGAATTTGTGTGGCTATTACGGTACCTATTTTTATTGTACCATCAAAACTGTTTTATCGGAAATTTTAATGTAAATAGATAACAAATTACCATTGCAATAAATATATTTGCCAACTAGACATAATCCTGACAGCTCTGTCTTCCTGTTCAACCTTGATACTGTACAGCCCATGTTGTACTGCTCCCCCATTATATTTATGTTTTTCAAATCCACTGTAATTTATGTATATACTTATAATATAAATAAAAAATAAAAAATAAATAAAATAAAATATATAAATATTGAAGAGAGCTCAGGTTCTCAACTGGCTCAGCAAATGTTAATATTGTTATTATTATCCACTTTGTATCTGTGATTTTCTGGCTAAATAAACTGTTTCAATTAATAGATAAATAAATAAATTCAATTTATGAGATGTTTATGATTTGGACGTAATATTTATTTTTATTGGTCCACACACGCATACGTACTCACACACACACACACACACACACACAAGAACAAATTGTTGGTAAGTGGCTGGATAGCAGACCAAACTCCAACTTCATTTACAAATAACGATGAAAAAGGCCTTTGTGATTTATACTTTATCTTCTGATTATATTTGAAAGGTTCTGTCTATGGTAGTAAGGGATGTCAACATGCTCAGCCACAGAAACTTTGAAAAACAGTAACATTAACTCCGGGTCGCATTAAAAGTATAAGAGTCGAGTGATGATCTGTTACGTACCCTTCCCCCTCGCCTTGGTCTCTGAATGTGTATTTTCTCTATAACGAAATATAAAATAGAAATAGAGATGAGAGCAATAAAAATACAGATAGAAAGAAGTTTATATATATTTAGTGTAGTGCCTAGGCCTATACACAAACAGTAGCCATAGACGCAGACCCTACAGAATTCTATTATGCCCAACGACCACCACCGCCAATCCCTGACAGTTCCGGTGAGGCTACAACATGGCTGACGCTACCATTGACCTCGTAAAATCCTCTCAACATCAACATATTTCCTATGTAAATGGGATTGGGATTTATAGTTACCAATGTTTCAATGTGGAACGACCCGCTGTTGAGAGGGAGTCAGGATAAAAAAAAATCTCTATTTTCTCGAGATGATTTTACGGATAAAGGTTATAGTCACGACCTTTTGTAGGACCAAGAGGCGAGCCATCTTTGACCGTGATGGAGTTAGTAAGTTAAAGGTTGAAGTTAATTTAGTCGTGAGTCTTCGTATGATAGAGTGAACACCTTGGACAATGTTTGGGTCAGTAAGTTAAAGAGTTAAAAGTAGTGTTGATTCTTCCCAGGTTGGAGTGAACATCTTTTGAGTAACAGAAAAGCTCGTGGGAACAGTAATATAAGGAAGGATACGAGAATATGACTACACACGTTAAGTATTATGTCTCATTTGCCTTCACTTTAGGAGGGTACGTGTCACAGCATAAACGTGAATAATTTACATCTTCGTCTAGGGAAGAAAGCCCTTGTCTCCTTTAATCCTTCCAGAGTTCCTGATGAATATGTCCTTCATCAATCATGAGTCTAGTGTTGGTAAGAAGATATTGATGGAGGTATACAACAGGACACGTGAGAAAGGTAAGACTTGGGTCGTGTGTGTCATGGCTACATACATGCGAACAAAATATTTGCCGAAGTAGATCACATGATACGCTTAACCTAACCTAACCTAACCTAAACCTAACCTAACCTAACCTAACCTAAACCTAACCTAACCTAACCTAACCTCAACGAAGCAATACCACCCCATGCCTAGAAGATTTCCTCAGTGACTTTACATATAGAACACCGCGTTATTCCTCTGTGTATTATAATAAAAACACAACAAGTGGCTAATGCAAGATTCAGCTACTCTGGAAGTCGACTCAGCCAGATGTTCAGACGGACCAAGACGATTTATTATTCGTGTAACAAAGTGATAAAAGTTCTTAAGCACACACGAGACCTAAAGAACAAACACGAATAATAGAATATGAAGGTACTATGTCAACTAAAATAAGCAGTGATAGTTTGACTAGTGAGATTTTCAGTGACATTTTGTGACCTCCGTGTAGGAAAGATGTTTTTTTTCGGGGGTGGGGTGGAGGGGGGGGGGGTATATATTGTTTATTGTTTGCAATTTAATAATGAATCTAATCTATTTAGGTGAGGTGGTCGTCTTCCCCAAGTGTCTCCCAGATACAGAGGAGGCATAAGGGTGAGCGCTGTTTTTTTTCCTCCGCTTCTCAGTTCAGTCACCCATAGCCTCACACTGCCTTCCTCGGTATATATTCTCCATTCATTCATACCCCCCTCCCTCTCTCTCTCTCTCTCTCTCTCTCTCTCTCTCTCTTTCTCGATCTGTCTCTCTCTCGTGCTCTTTCGATCTATCTACATATCACTATTTCCTTTCCCTTGCTCTTTTCTTTTCCCTTTCTCGAACTTGTAGATATTCATAATCCAAACTAGAAATTAGTATCATCACCAGTAACGTAAAAAAACCTAATCTAACCAGACCTAACCTGACCTAACCTGACCTAACCTGACCTAACCTGACCTAACCAAGTAACTTAAATTAACTTATATATAATATGTTTATACTATGAAACAGAACAAAATTTTTACCATAAATATACTGCACTAATTCCCATTATGTTCTATAACAATAACAAAGAAAATTATAACACTGGCAAAAGTTTCAGTAGCGTTTTAAGGTTTATTGGGGATTAATGTTATATAAAAGAGGAAGAGTAGAGGAATGTCAGAGGGAAGGTGGGGTGAGGGACGATAGGAGGAACAGAAATATTAGCGGGGTGGAGTGGAGGAGAGAGAGAGTGAGATAGGAAGGGATGAAAGGGGAAGGAGAGGGAAAGAGTATAAGAGGGGGAGAGACGGAAGAGGAGGAGGAGGAGGAGGAGGAGGAGGAGGAGGAGGAGGAGGAGGAAGAGAAGAGAAGAGTGAGATCAACAAAAGTTTTATACCAAGGTAGTGAACATAAAATACCTCTCTGAAAGATGGAGAAAAATTTTAGTAATAAATCACATAAAATATCCGCAAAATTATTTAAATCATCTTGTTGTAATAACAACTCGAGGCACTGGCAGACCTTTGATAGATATGTGGTGAAAATATATTATTTAATTATTTTTCTAAAAGCGGATATAACTTGGAGCAATACATATTACTTGTAACTATCCGAGAATATATAATTTTCTTCCTATAGTCTGACCACAGAACAGCGACCAAACATTTTATGGATAAAAATTAAAATAGATAATTCTGTGAAATATGATTAATTGATATTAACGATGAATATCAAGGAATATATCCCTTTGAAGGATGAATCATTCATTACAGTAATATATATATATATATATATATATATATATATATATATATATATATATATATATATATATATATATATATCAATTAGCATATCTATGAGTTTTGTTTTATACGGCTATAATCATATCAATTTTACAGAAGGCAAAGAGAGAGAGAGAGAGAGACAGAGAGAGAGAGAGAGAGAGAGAGTACAGCAGCGCTAACAAATACTCCGCTGTGAAAAAAAATTATTCTGTCAGTCAAGATAAAGGAAGGGGGAAGGGGAGGGGTGAGAAGTCACGATAGAGGTGGGGATAAAGAGGCGCATCCCTTTAAGACTCCCACGCCCGGCCAACAGAGTACAATGTGTTACTGTGTAAGACGTGTGGTGTAGTTCCTGCCTGGGTGGTGGTGACTCTGGAGGCTGCCTAGGGGTTAATTGTGGGTCAGTTACCCCGAGTCTTTGGTGAGTAAAGGCACCTCACCTCACACCTGTTACTCTCATCTCTCTTTCCTCAGGTATTTGATAAAACCTTTTACAGAGTTAAGTGACTCCACTCCATAAACCTTTGATTCTTGACGTAAAGGAAAATGGATGATTTTGATCTTTCCGCCGTGTATGTGTCGCAGTGGCGTACAAAATAACCCTCTGTATAAAAAGTACTTATAGAGTCGCCAGATCTTTAGTGGATCAGAGCCTCTTGACTCTGAACGACTTGTAAGCTTCTTGTAGTAAAAAAAAAAGTGGCCAAGATATATTACTGGCTGAGTTGAACTACACTTAAAGAAAAAACCCATCCACCATGTATGAAATACATGATGATCAGTCAGGTAAGAGAGGTGGACATTGGGCTAAACGCAACCAAAAAGAAAGAACAATATCCGAGTTGTTAGAGAACGAGAGAGAGAGAGAGAGAGAGAGAGAGGTAAAGACGGCCTGGTGGCAGATCAGTAATCTCGTCCCGCGCCGGATGAGTGGAGGAGTAATCCCCAGCAGCGCCGGGATGTGTTGTGGGGAAGATCCTCACCACTTCCGAAAAACTCTGTTAATGATTCATTGTATAGACACACTGAACACATGAAATATGTAAACGAAGAAATGAGCGCATGTATATATATATATATATATATATATATATATATATATATATATATATATATATATATATATATATATATATATATGTGTGTGTGTGTGTGTGTGTGTGTGTGTGTGTGTGTGTAAGGAATATAGAGATGACAGACACAGACAGACAGGCAGCCAATCAGAAGTCCTCCATCTAAAGAAAAAACAAAACAGACTCGACTACACACTGAAAAGATCACAGCACACACAACACGACCGTCCAATAAACGTCCCCGGTCAACAACTAGGGAGTCTCATCACAGCGACAGAGGACCCGACAATATGTCGCAGGCAGGAACAAAAGCAAACACGCCGCCATCCCTCCCCCTCACCGCCAGGAAAAACACTACGCCTCTCCTTGAAGCCTATTATCTTCACATTATTCCCAGGCCCATTAATGTACGCTCCATTGAACATAACCATTTCCTCCTGGTTATTGTTCTGTCAAAATGGAGGATTGGAGTAGGGTGAAAGTAAGTTGTATCAACACCCTCAACTGTCTGGGAGTCATATTCACAAAGTGTTTATATACTGTACATCAGTACAAACACAATAAAGTTAGAAACAAAAGGAAGAGTCGTCCGTATAGCGATTAACACGTGGAAATTATTACTTTTTTCAGACATTATAGAACTGTGCTTAGTTATAGTAGTAAAGGCAAAAGCAGAACAGTTTGGCTAGGGTGTCGACATACTATTTCAGGACCGTAAGTACATGTACAGCCTTAAGCACTTTTTGTTAATACACTTATTTATATCACATGAAAGTTTAGTCGACAATTAGTATAATAAACTTCGTTTTTTTTTACCTTGGCACTTAAAGATGAACATGGTATGGGTAACAGAACAAGTGATGTTATCGGTAGAAATCTTGGGAAAGCATTCATTAAAGAAATTCCAAATATAACTAAAAGAAGCTGTCTGAGTCAACACCACAGGTACAGTGATTCACTTATATGCTTGCAATATAATCAAAGATTTGTTACATTGACTTGTCTAACACTTGCTGTACCTATAGTAAACTCAGGTACCAGCACACGCCCATTTGAAGGGTCTGGGTGTTCAAAGACTAATATACCAATTTTCCCCGTTAATTAAGGTAGAGTGCAGAGATGACTGTTAAAATGGATTGGAACTTGAAGAGAGATACAACAAAAATCGTGGGCTGTATGTTATGCCCAAGAATTAATGACAAAGTCGATTAAGGCGTGTAAGGAGATGGGAGGACCGAAAGGTGAAGAGCTAGAAGGAGGGGATTCGTGAGCAGGTGTTACGTGCCATCCATTGACTAGTTGATTACCACAGGTGATAATTATTATGTTGCATCATTCTCTTTCTCTCTTTCTCTACACACACACACACACACACACACACACACACACACACACACACACACAACACACACACACACAAAAGGGATGATATAGGATATGACAGGAGGGAGGAATTTGTTTCACTCTATAAAAACCCTCCCCAGCCACCATTACACAGAGGGGAGGTAGTGTGACCCAGCGCTATATGACACACACGGGGACTCTTTCTCACTCGTTTTAAATATTCTGTAAACCTACAATAGATAAAACAACCTGAGATAACACTTGATGGAAGATATATTTCCTCTACAGTCTACATAATTAAAATTGGAGATAATCCAATTGAACTTATGGGATTTGATTTATTCCGAATTTGAATATTAATAAACTAATAAAATGCTAACCTCTAAGCACACACACACACACACACACACAAATACTAAACATCATCTCTATGTTAAGACACAACAAACATCTCCTCATCATAGCCATTTAGAAGACATAATCATAGGGTTAGGGGAGGAGAATGACGCTTATTTATGTGTACTTGGAAAACAAACTCTTACATTAAGCCAAGATATTACTTCCCGGGTGTGTACGAGAGAGAGAGAGAGAGAGAGAGAGAGAGAGAGAGAGAGAGAGAGAGAGAGAGAGAGAGAGAGAGTCTTAAATTTGAAGCAAAGTCAGTCTTCTTCCTAAAACAATGTACTTTAGAAGGTATTCAATGTAATAATAATAATAATAATAATAATAATAATAATAATAATAATAATAGAATTTGTTTATAATTTGAGAAAAAAAAGATTACCTCACGAATACAAACACAAATATTCTAAGGTATGGAAGGATAAAACTATAAGACACTGTAATTCAGTTTCAATCTCTTTGTTACCAGAATCTCTCCAATCGTCTCGGTCATTAAAGAGGAGATGTCTGTCAACTCTGTGAAGCGAGGAGTGTCAGTTTTCTATTTCAGACACTATATTTTCAGCCCATTACATTTTTTGGTCATCTCGAGGGTTTGGTGTTTCCTGACTGCTAGCCATAGTGACGATAGGACTCTCTCTCTCTCTCTCTCTCTCTCTCTCTCTCTCTCTCTCTCTCTCTCTCTCTGTCTCTCTCTCTTTCTCTCTCGGGCCTTGTCAATGACTTCCAGAATTGGTTTTCACTCTACGGCCTTCATAGATAATATCACTATGTAGGTTATCCCATTGAGTAATTCGGTAGATTATTCACAAAGATTGTCCTTAAACCGGTGCTATGTGAGTATTTATCGTTAAGTTTCGGTGTAATTTTAATGCCACTTTAGAAGTTGGATTTTTACTATATTTCCCAGTGTTCCAGTTAGATACTTCCTAAGATTTGCAGTTACGATCAAAGTTCAAAGTAATGACATAAGTGAATCCCAGTATCAATGTCTACTTGTGTTTCTGACTGATAAATGTTCCTGAAGGTCAAATTAAAACTCTCTCCACCATCATTCGTCTCGTTCTAGTTACCAGCATTAGGGAATAAGTTGCCTAGTTATTAATAACAGGAGACCACTTATTGCAACGGATATTTTTTTTAACCAGAAAAAAAAAGCCAACAGGACAAAATTACACAATAAGCAATATATGAATTGTAATGTGTGTCTCCACCACTCACCTTCTCCTCGTGTTTCGTTGTTATTTTTATCGCTCTATATTACACAAGTTTTTCACGAGCGGTAGTTTTTCTTGTCATCACTGCCAAACTCACAACAGGCAGCTGTAATGCCACTTAACAGCCCATTAGACAGGCTTTGTTTCTTCGTCATGAGAGAAGATTTTTGTTAAGCTTTACCAGGAAGCCTTAATGGACGGCCACACAACATGCACCTTTTATAACCTATGTTTATTGTATCCATTTTCTGGTTTTATCTATTAATGATTTTTTTTAGGAAATTTCCTCTACTGTGTTGGAGCTCTGGCAGCATTTACAGGAGTTTTATTTTCTTACCAGGAAATTATGTTCGTATGTCTTTTGGAAACATCTAACAAAACTCTTGCCTCCAGAGTCCAAACCAACACCCTGGCTAGACTCAACCGTTAGATGATTGTGTTTAAGACCCCCTGGCGAGACAACGGTCAGCCACAGGATCCAGCAACTAAATGATAGATGAGATGAAGAGGTAAGACGTAGCACGACGGGGAGGGAGCGCTTGAGAGTATCGTTAGGTAGGACCTTGTTTTTAAGTTTATATGCCAAACAGTGTCTGACTGACGAACTACAGTGCCATCCCATAGATATGAAGATACGTCCGGGACAGTATCATTAGTACCTTAAGGGTCACACAAAACTCATTCTTACCTACGTCACTTTATCCCACTGTATCACCACAAGACTCACGGTATACATGAACCTGTCATGTTTTCCAACACTATCAATAAATGCCTTAAAATAACAGTTATCTTCACAACAAAAGTCTCATTTAAAACTTTACTTCACATAATATCCGAGAGAAAAACACAAACATGTTCACCTTCACTCTTCACGTAACACATCGATCATGGGGAGTCTGGTGATAGGAGTGTTAGTAACTACATTATCAATCATTACTAGTACTTCTTGTTGCCGCCTCCAACGTGGTGTAAGCAATGACCTCCCCCGTTGTTCTCAGCCTCAGTTTATCTCGTGCTTCTTCACTCACTGTCGCTCAAATCTCTCCCACCATTCTTCTCTTGCTCCGAATCCATCCTAGAAGCAGGTTTTCTCTCCTCTACGTTGTCCTTAACCGCGAGATAATGTACTCGACTGGTTGAGCTCACGTAAATTGTAGTTTTTGTTAGGTGACTGTCAACCACAATCCACTTGTTAGTGTTTAGCTCCAAAATGAACGAATCCCTTTTGTAATTAAAATAATATGTAGACAAAAATAATTAAATGAGTTGTGTTTGAAAATAGGCATTTGCATTATTCATGTTAAGTTTTATGATTTAAAGTATTTCGCGCTGAGCTGACTCGTCCAAATTTTCATAAATCATTTTATGTTGACCTAACTCTATTATGTTTCAATAAATCATTTTGTAGTGAGCTAACTCGATTATATTTTCATAATTTTTTTTTCCCTTGTACTGGTAACGTGTTGACGGGTGTAATAAAATTATGTAGCTGGTTTATAATTCAGTACTACCATGGTTTTTACACTCCTTACTTTGATGGTGGTGATGAGAAGTGAAGTGTGTTCTTGTGTTATACATTAATTGCTTTATATGTTGTCTCTTGTAGTTGTTCAATAAATGAATACTTGCAGCTAAAACTCACTCAGTGTGTATCTGTAGTCTATCCACTAGAAGAAGAAGAAGAAGAAGAAGAAGAAGAAGAAGAATCACATAAGATAAAACAGAACTCATTTATACTTCTGTGAGAACAATAAACCAGTGAATCAGTCAATTTTTGAATCAGCGAAGCAGTGAGTCGTATATTCCTCAGTTATAACAGAGACCGGATTTTACTCGAGTCATCCAGTGTTCTCTCTCTCTCTCTCTCTCTCTCTCTCTCTCTCTCTCTCTCTCTCTCTCTCTCTCTCCACTGTAAACAGACGCCATTTACATTTCAAACACACAAGAAGGAAACACCAAGGAGGGGATGAATAAGTTACGTCCCTTTGGCCAGAAAAAAAAAAGATCTTTATTCAACCTAAGACATGTGTTGACTCTCTCTCTGATAAAGTTTGGTCATGCCTCTGAAACTTCCTCAATAACTTCCTGCTAATATCTCTCAAAATAACGTCCTCCCAGCTCCACAATAACTTCTTCCCGGTAACTTCCGCCTTAATAACTTTCCCCAGTAATTACCGCCTTCATAACTTCCCCCGGTAACTTCCGCCTTAATAACTTCCCCCGTAACTTCCGTCTTAATAACTTTCCCCAGTAATTACCGCCTTAATAACTTCCCCCGGTAACTTCCGCCTTAATAACTTCCCCCGGTAACTTCCGCCTTAATAACTTCCCCGGTAACTTCCGCCTTAATAACTTCCCCCGGTAACTTCCGCCTTAATAACTTCCCCCGGTAACTTCCGTCTTAATAACTTTCCCCAGTAATTACCGCCTTAATAACTTCCCCCGGTAACTTCCGCCTTAATAACTTCCCCGGTAACTTCCGCCTTAATAACTTCCCCCGGTAACTTCCGCCTTAATAACTTCCCCCGGTAACTTCCGTCTTAATAACTTTCCCCAGTAATTACCGCCTTAATAACTTCCCCCGGTAACTTCCGCCTTAATAACTTCCCCCGGTAACTTCCGCCTTAATAACTTCCCCGGTAACTTCCGCCTTAATAACTTCCCCCGGTAACTTCCGCCTTAATAACTTCCCCCGGTAACTTCCGTCTTAATAACTTTCCCCAGTAATTACCGCCTTAATAACTTCCCCCGGTAACTTCCGCCTTAATAACTTCCCCGGTAACTTCCGCCTTAATAACTTCCCCCGGTAACTTCCGCCTTAATAACTTCCCCCGGTAACTTCCGTCTTAATAACTTTCCCCAGTAACTTCCGCCTTAATAACTTCCCCCGGTAACTTCCGCCTAAATAACTTCCCCCGGTAACTTCCGTCTTAATAACTTTCCCCAGTAATTACCGCCTTAATAACTTCCCCCGGTAACTTCCGCCTTAATAACTTCCCCCGGTAACTTCCGTCTTAATAACTTTCCCCAGTAATTACCGCCTTAATAACTTCCCCCGGTAACTTCCGCCTTAATAACTTCCCCGGTAACTTCCGCCTTAATAACTTCCCCCGGTAACTTCCGCCTTAATAACTTCCCCCGGTAACTTCCGTCTTAATAACTTTCCCCAGTAATTACCGCCTTAATAACTTCCCCCGGTAACTTCCGCCTTAATAACTTCCCCCGGTAACTTCCGCCTTAATAACTTCCCCGGTAACTTCCGCCTTAATAACTTCCCCGGTAACTTCCGTCTTAATAACTTTCCCCAGTAATTACCGCCTTAATAACTTCCCCCGGTAACTTCCGCCTTAATAACTTTCCCCAGTAATTACCGCCTTAATAACTTCCCCCGGTAACTTCCGTCTTAATAACTTTCCCCGGTAACTTCCGCCTTAATAACTTTCCCCAGTAATTACCGGCTTAATAACTTCCCCCGGTAACTTCCGCCTCAATAACTTTCCCCGGTAACTTCCGTCTTAATAACTTTCCCCGGTAACTTCCGCCTTAATAACTTTCCCCAGTAATTACCGCCTTAATAACTTCCCCCGGTAACTTCCGCCTTAATAACATTCCCCAGTAATTACCGCCTTAATAACTTCCCCCGGTAACTTCCGCCTTAATAACCTTCTTTCAATAACTTCTTCCTTAATAACTTCCCCCGGTAACTTCCGTCTTAATAACTTCCCCGGTAACTTCCGCCTTAATAACTTTCCCCGGTAACTTCCGCCTTAATAACTTCCACCGGTAACTTCCGCTTTAATAACTTCCCCCTAGTAATTTCCGCCTTTGTTTCAATAACTCCTTCCAAAATAATTTTCTTCCAATAAGTCGCTCCAAGCAACTCCCTCCCACCACAATTGCATCCTTCTAGTTCTGTGCTCTCTCTCTCTCTCTCTCTCTCTCTCTCTCTCTCTCTCTCTCTTATTATGGATCCCTGGTAGCTGCTACTCTGAAATGCTACAGACATATGTCACCACTGATCACAAATTCCGTTTCCTCCCCTTGAAGCACCACCGCTATTTCGTGTTGCATTTCCAGATTTTTATTCCACTTCAAAAATATTTCTCTTGTGTCATTAAACAAAAAAGAAGAAGAAAAAACTCAGTAATTAAAAGCTCTATGCTGGATTTTTTTCTCCTGAGGTACCAGAGGAACTCACTGTTTTTACCTGTGAAGTCATTAAATAATCTGTGCTGTGTTTACCAAAGACATATATGCTCTTTCTGTACCTCATATATAATTATCTTACAGTGAAACCTCCATATAACAGACTTCTTCCTCCATATAATGTGTTAAATGGGGGGGGGGGTCATATTTAACAGACCCTTGATATAACGGACTTTATCTCTATTATAGTTCCTTAGATGAAGGTCTTACATCTAAAGGACCCTCCATATAACGAACTTTTCTCTTCATAATGTCCGTTAAATAGAGGTTTTACTGTTCTAAACAAGAAGAAACATACCCCTTTGTTCATCTAATTCACATCTGATTAACCATAACTTGTAAAGACTCAAAGATGGGGACATTAATTATACTTCATCATAAAAAGATTCACCATAATCTAAAATAAACTGTGGCTAATACAACTTTTATCCAAGGTCTACAACATCAAAAAACGAATACAAAAAAAAAATGCTATTCAAGTCTTTTCATTTTTGGGGTAAACACAACAGAGATTATTAAATGACTTCACAGGTAAAAACAGTGAGTTCCTCTTGTACCTTAGGAGAAAAAATCCAGCATAGAGCTTTTAATTACTGAGTTGCTTTTTTTTTTGTCTAATGTACATATTATATTAATATGTTCTTGATTGGAGATAAATAGCATGTTAACATTTCTTTGGGTAGAGATAAAAAATAATGGAATATATAACCTTGAGAAAAACAGAAACCTTCTTGCTTACCTTTACTTGGTGGTGTTGTGGTGCCGACACTACCCTAGTCCCTGGTGAGGCCAGTGTTGCCTTCCTGCTGCACCACTACACCCAACACTCACCTGCAAAAGGGAAAAAGAATTAGTTTTGTCATTTCTGTTGTATTTTTGGGAGAGAAGTGAGTGTTGGGCATTGTGTTTGAAGTGTGAGGGGAAAGGGATGGTGTGTTGAGGAATTTCTTTGTCGTTAGTGTTGTTTTTTGGAAAGTTCTCTTGATAACTAAAACGCGCGCGCGCGCGCGCGCGCGTGTGTGTGTGTGTGTGTGTGTGTGTGTGTGTGTGTGTGTGTGCAATGGCCATGTCTGTACAAGAAAGTGAGTATAAAAGGGGCATAAGTACAGAACATACAGGAGTCATGATAGAAATTGCCGAGTCATCTTGTGTATACCCCCAAAACTGCTGATTCTCGCTTATTCGACATATACAGTATGCAGTAAACACAAGGACAACAAGAGCGTTCAGTTTGTTAAGGACAGAAGCATTGGCTCAAGAGTGTGCGCTATTTTTTCCCCCACACCAACAGGAAAACATCCGTCTCATTCCTCTCAAAAATATCCAATTTCCGGTTCATCCCTTGACAAGCGTCACTATTTCCGCGTGACGCCGCCGGAGGATCTTATATCACCCGCAGCCCCCAGGCAAAGCAACGACTTATCCCCAGCAGGAGAGACCAAGCCATAGTTATTATTCTTCCTTTGGGTTGAGGTTGGTATGTTAGTGTTAGCTAGAGTCGTCGGTCTGTACCCACCTAACATTCCCCTGTATAATGACGTAAGCATAAGTATGCTAGCATCATCTTTCAAGTTTATAAATGCTCCGCTACTCGCAAAAATATATACACACGCACGCACACGCAAAAACGTGTAGCCTAATAACATGGCGACGATCCTCAACTAGGATAACTTCATCTGACAGAACCTGGAATTATCACAGGGACACACAACACCGGTATGTCTTGCATGATTTCACGTGCCATGCTTTGCGGTGTAGGTCATACGATTCAGTAATTATTCACAGGGTTACTTTGGGCTATCTCACCGTGATAATCCATTTGTGTCTTGAGAAAAAGTATTCCCACAACTGTGTGATTAAAAAATAAATAAAAATGAAAAGTTAATAAACATAAATATCGACATTAATGTATTAGTACACCTCTGCCTCTCAGAGAAGAGTCAAACTTAAATCAATTTGTCATGTGTACATACAACACACTACCACTGGAAACACATCCAATATTTCGTACTTTAAAATGAATAAGGCTCACAATATATCCGTGAGAGTCGGCTCCATTTTTGTGTATCTAATATTATGCAAAGCAGGGACAACAGCCGGCGGTGATAAGTGGCCCTGGGTCCTCCTGGGTTCTTTCGGGGAACACACAACTTTCGGCCCACACTAATAATTCTTAAAGATGATATACGCTGAGATATTACAATCCTGAAATTTTACCTGCGTCAGTGATGGATATCAGGTGAGTGTGTGTGGTATGTTAATGGTGTCATAAAATGTATGGCATAAATACCCTTATGCCAAATGTGTTGTGACGTCATGAGACCAACAAACCGACCATCTATGTCTATGGGGTCATGGATAGTCGGTTTATTGTTTTCATAGCTTCTTTACACTTTTCTTATGGGGATGCTCTTCAAAATATTATTCATAGGTTATAAAACGTGGATGTAAGATGTGTCTGTTGTCCCATTGGGCTTATACCAAAGAATGTTTCGAAGGTGTGTGTGAAATTACCAAGCAAACTTATCCTCTAATACTACATGGCCGTCAAATAACTCTTGAGGCAGAATATGAGTGAGTCTAATCTAGAACCAAGTCCAGATTCACAAAGATTCATTGGGTATTTTTCCTCTTAACCCTGTGGCTGCGGGAGGTTACCTAAGCTGAATAAAATCTTCTGGTGGTAGCCAGAATAAAATGGCAAGTGCGTGATACGTAGCGAAAGAGTTAAATGATGACCAGTGTAATTATGGACCTATTTTTTGGGGTTATTATTGTGTTTTACCCAGTCAGCAGCTGCGTTCTTATATCTCTTATTACGAGGAAATCTCAACTTGTGAACCTTACCGAGTTAGAGCGTCTTCCTTCTCTGGTCCTTCCATAAAGCTTCACAAGCTTCACCACCCTCTAGGATGCTCAACATGGCCCACTTTTACTGATTTATTGGTTTTCCAGAGACACTAATATACAGTACATGTCGAGAAGTGAATACGATGTTTATTTGTCATATAAGATACAAAACATTAGTGACTAAGACAATGTAGCAGCAGAAGGAGTGTTGAATATATTGTAATATATTATAGCTTAAATATTATGATGTATATTTTACGTTTGATATATTTATCCCATTTAGTGTCGAGTAATCCAGCATAGTTCACGCCTGGATAAATCAATAGTGACGTAACAAGTCATTGCCACACTTCACCTGCCTGCCTACACTACCTGAGACACCTCCTACACGACCTCCTAACAGACTAAGAGAACTGTTAATACTACCTGAGAGAAGGATAATTAAGATTAATATAAACATCTGTACTACGACTTATTAATCATCTGCCGTCAATCAACAAGAACTCGAGGAAGTGGTCGGTTATGAATATGATACCTTATAATGTAATCAATTATGTGTATGTTAAGTGAAACTCGTAATGTATGTCGGGAGTTATAGTGAGCACCGAGGAGCAATACTGCCCTGACGCACCATCCCCCCTGCAATAACCACTTATACGAGGCCCTTATGTTGTGCGTTTATTAGGCAGCGGACTTACCCAAGCACCACTCAAAGCCAACTGCGTCAGAAGGAGCAAGAACAAACTTTTGTATTCAATGCGTCAAAGAACCTCGTCGTGGGAGGGAGTTATACTGACGATGAGAGACGGTGGTACTAAAGTCTGGGATGAATACATCACTTGTGGTTCCTCGGATGATGGTGACCAATTGATCTGGCAACACCGAGTATAAATTAATCCAGCTCAAATAAATATTAACAATATCGCAGCACGCTAACCTCAAAGCAGAAGTAAAAAATAATATATATTAATAAGAGTTTTCATAAAAATAATTTTGCATACTAATTCATAGTTGAAACTACAATAAAAATAAAAATCATTTCTACCGTGTAACTCAATCATATATCTTATTTAGTTTTCATGAATTACCTTATCTTGTAATCACTTTAAATTTCCAGACGCAAACTGATAAAAAAGTCGATTACATCAGCTGTTTACTCTCTCCTGCGCGATCAGTTTGATAGGGACAGAGTGGCGCCATCATCGGAATAATATATTTGTTCTCGGAAAAACATTTTCAAACCTGTTGTGATTGTGTTTGATGTATCAGGACGAGATTCAGTTACAAACACTATTCTTTTGATCCTGGTGATACCTGTTTCTCCCGTATGTTCTGTCAATAGAGGTATTTTTATATCATGTGTTGTATTTAGCAGAGATAATATCAGTATTGAAATATTTTTGTCTATTTTTCATAACAGTAAAGTTAAAATTTCATAAAACACACACACACCAATCATCTTCCTATACACGTCATCCGTCCTCGTCTTTCATCGTCCTTCATCGTCTCCATACGCTCTTCGTCGTCACCCTACCCTTATACTTCCTCACGTCCTCATTCTTGAGTCATTAATATAAATATCAATAACACGTCGTCCATCGTCATCTTATCACCCGTCTTCTAGTCCTTAATATCAACCAACATCAACACGTCATTCATCGTCACCCTACCACAACACCTCGGCCTACAGAAGAAATTGCTGGCAGTCGGCACCCTACGGAACCCACCTTATCACACCTGCTCTCTTGAACAATAGATAACACGAGACATGTGAGAGACGGTGCGCGTGGGTGGGTGTGTGTGTGTGTGCAAGAAAGAAAGAGAGAGAGACAGAGAGAGAGAGACAGAGAGAGAGAGGGAGAGAGAGAGGGAGAGAGAGAGTACCAAGGCGTGAAAAGAAAATATCCAACTCCAAAATTGCGGAGTGTTACAGCACCTGTTTCTAATTTTAGTCACTAAATCCCGGCAAAGGGACGCCACAGCCAACAGACGAGTAATACTTCCCTGAATGACCACGGAAACGTGTAGGTATTTTTATATACGTTGGGAGTAGAAATAGTCCGCAGAGCCCGGCTTATATTGTTGAAGAGCGTCGTTTAACTCCTCAAAATTCGGTATTTCAAAGTTTGCACTTTTTTTTAATTCATCAGCAATTGCAAAGTCAACGAAGGGAATTTTATGGTGTCTGTTTTGATATAAGGTTGAAAAGTTGCAACTGCCAGTCACCTCTTAAACAGAACACTGATTTCTCCATTAATGATAAGAATAGTTCTTAAAATAATAATCAAATTTCACCTGGAGAGCATCGCTTAAGTGGTAGAATAAAATGATTCACATTGATAATGAATCTTTCTAGTAAATAAATATTAAATGGACACGCATGTTCGTTCCCCTCACCGTCAGTCACACTTTTGGTGAATTTACACCAGAGGAACACAGTTTTGAAACCGGATATAATGCGACTAATGTTATTCTCTTGACAAGTATACGGATGATTTGACGATGTAATGGAAGAGGAGATTGATTGACGCGTTTGAGGTGTCAGCTTTGACTTCCCTTCTCATGTGACTCCTCCCTCATAAGAAATAAACTTAGTTATTAAAACAATCTATGAATACCGTCGAAATACATTGCACTGCTCATAAGATTTTTATAACAGCAATGAAGGAACATTTTATGTAATTCATCGGCGTCTCAGAGCTCTTAAATAGAACATGTGATAAGAAAAGGTATATGCGCCATAAAATGCTGACTACGACTATTGAAAGCCTTGTTAATGTTTCTGTAGAGTTAAGTATTTTCATAGCTTGTTGTCGAGTCTCCCGGTGCACAGAAACCTACCCAGTCCGCTATTCACACACTTTGTCTTTACCCTCACGTTTACCTGTAACTGTACCAATACCTACTGTACACCTGTACCTGTGCCTGTCCCATGTGATATTGGTACTTGAATTTATATCCGTAGAGGTATTGGTGTCACTGAATTTATTTGCATTTTTTTCCGTAATAAATTATTTATAAAGTAAATTAAACGTACAGGTTAAGTTATCTCAGATCCGGTTCTGTTCAGTATTTAATTTCGCAGTTCTCAGAAGAATAACCTAACCTATACACAACATTAAATATGAAATGGAACATTTTCACGGGTATTTTACAGACTGTCATTAATTAACAGGTGCCCATAAAGTCAACCTGTAAGAGACACCTTCACAGTATTAAGAGAGGCAGAGTGGTGACGCCTCTCAAGGTACAGACAATACTGTGGACGAGAAAAAAAGAATAAATTCGTTTACACTAAGTGAGTTATACAGAGAAAAACTCGAAGTAAAAGTTGCATTTGGCACGTACACAACTAACAGTAAACTTACAGACAAAATCTAATAGTCTTGTCCGAGTTTTGAGGAAAAGTTTTATATAGTCTTTTTTTGAGCAGCGTGGGCAAGTGTTACATCTTATTTATGCTGCCAAGACGTAGAGCAACAAGTCTTTTATCACAGTTGAGCGAACGTGGTCAACTGAGAGATGGTAGATGGAGGAAATTCAATTACGTTTTCAGGATTTAAATGAAGGAGAAGAGGTTAGTGGGTGAGAGACTAGAGTAGTTAATTAAGTATTATCGAAAAACTAGAGAGAGAGAGAGAGAGAGAGAGAGAGAGAGAGAGAGAGAGAGAGAGAGAGAGAGAGAGAGAGAGAGGCGTCAGAAAATATTAAAAAAATATATATTGGTGTTAATTTCTTACTCGTGTCTTAAAAAATCTGGTTTGGTAGTTGACAATTATGAGGTTGAATAAGTTTCCAACAATCACACAAAATTAATTCTTATAAACCATCTCTCACGTCAAGAGTTCTAAACGAATGTTGAAAACTGAAACTGGTTAATTTTCAGAAATATTAACCGTAACAAAAGTGGGCAGTTAATTATATTATTGGGTTCCTTATAGCACCTGTTTAATTATGGATTGCGTTATATGCTGTATTAATATTAAAGGTAAATCACTATCTCCTGGTTGGGTGTTACACAAGCGAGGGGCGTTGAGAGTTGTGAACCCCAAACATGACATCTGAGAGAGGAACTGAGCTATAACAGTGGGAACAACCCAACACACTCCGGGCCGGGTGCGACCAGCGAGGCATGAGTCTCACTCTGCCGGCGACTAGGAATATATTTTATAATTTGGTGGTGATATTTATATACTCTATTGATGATGGAGATCATATGTGTGTGTGTGTGTGTGTGTGTGTGTGTGTGTGTGTGTGTGTGTCGATGTGGTTATTAAGCTGTCATCAGTTGAATAGCCAGGTAGTCAACACAGACAGCTAGGCTATTCAGCTTTGACCCGATAAACATATTAATAACTGTAGCTAGACCTATTTACTCTTTTAAAAATAGCAAACCGAACCTACATCTAACCTAATATAAAACATAATTGGTAAGTGTTTCTTGGCGGGGTTGCGTGCGTCACAGGTTGCACCTCCTACCACATTACCAGGACGGGCGTACCAATCTCCCTCTCGCTCAATGTTTATGATTACACAAGACTTTAAGTCTTGTGTAATCATAAACAATACGATTTAAGTTATCTCTAAAATAATGTTAGATATATTGTTAAAGTCAAATAAGTTCAATTAATATCTCACCAACGTCAAGGTTCAAGTGCAAAATTCTCGTATTCTAGGGCGGGAATTCCAGAGTTGATCGTTACACTCTTGTTATTTAATCTTCTCATGTTTATTCAGCAGTTTTTTATATATCACTAAGCACTACAGTAACTCATGTCAATACTGTATAAAAATGTTCAATCTTAGTAATTTTGTTTATATATAGAGATTAAAAAACACACGCACAAAAAAAAAATAACTTTCCACTTCCGTATCCCGACGAGCACTGAGGCAGCTGTATAAATTTAAGACGACCAATCCAATCGCCTTCCCTGTTTGGCTTCTTCTGTAATTGGTCATTGTAAACCTCTCTGAATTTTGATTGGTCAATAGCCCCATCCCAAGTTTAAAATATTAGACCCAATTTTGTTTTTTTTACCAAGAAAGGCTAACTCTATTCCACGACCCTCCACGACCCTCCACGACCCTCCAGCCAACCAAACTCCCCTCCACGACCCTCCAGCCAACCAGACTCCCCTCCACGACCCTCCAGCCAACCAGACTCCCCTCCACGACCCTCCAACCAACCAGACTCCCCTCCACGACCCTCCAGCCAACCAGACTCCCCTCCACGACCCTCCAGCCAGCCAGACTCCCCTCCACGACCCTCCAACCAACCAGACTCCCCTCTACGACCCTCCAGCCAACCAAACTCCCCTCCACGACCCCCCTACTACACATACTTCCCTCTACAACCCGTCCAGTACACAACCTTCCCACCTGCCAACATTCCCTCCACGATCCACTCACTAATCAACCTGTCATGTCAAGTCTTGACATATCATGACAAGCCATGAAACGCCATGTCATGACATGTCAAGACATTACATGGCATCTCATGATTTGTCACATGACCTGACATGTCAAGTCATGACATGTCATGTTATGTTATGTCATGTTATGTCATGACATGGTATTTCATGACTTGTCATGACATGATATGACATGAAATGTCAAGTCATGACATGTAATGACATGAAATAGCATGACATGATATTTCATGTCATGTCAAGTCTTGGCATATCATGTCATGTCATAACATTTCATGTTATGACATGTGTTTACATGTCATGACATGGTAAAAATTGACATGACATCTCATGATACGTCATATGACCTGACATGTCATGTCATGACATGATATGTCATGTCATGTCAAGTCTTGGCATGTCGTGACATGTCATGTCATAGCATTTCATGTTATGACATGTGTTTCCATGTCATGACATGACATGGTAAGACATGACATGGCATCTCATCATTTGTCATATGACCTGACATGTCATGTCATGACATGTCATGTTATGTTATGTCTTGTAATGTCATGACATGGCATTTCATAACTTGTCATGACATGATATGACGTGATATGACATGAAATGTCATGTCATGACATGAAATTGCATGACATGATATGTCATGTCATGACATGAAATAGCATGACATGATATGTCATGTCATGTCAAGTCTTGGCATGTCGTGACATGTCATGTCATAACATTTCATGTTATGACATGTGTTTCCATGTCATGACATGACATGGTAAGACATGACATGGCATCTCATGATTTGTCATATGACCTGACATGTCATGTCATGACATGTCATGTTATGTTATGTCTTGTCATGTCATGACATGGCATTTCATAACTTGTCATGACATGAGATGACATGAAATGTCAAGTCATGACAAGTTATATCATGACATGTAATGACATGAAATAGCATGACATGATATTTCATGTCATGTCAAGTCTTGGCATATCATGTCATGTCATAACATTTCATGTTATGACATGTGTTTACATGTCATGACATGACATGGTAAGACATGAAATGGCCTCTCATGATTTGTCATATGACCTGACATGTCATGTCATGACATGTCATTTCATAACTTGTCATGACATATGACAATGAATGTCAAGTCATGACATGTCATATCATGACATGTAATGACATGAATTAGCATGACATGTCATATCATGACATTTAATGACATGAATTAGCATGACATGATATGTCATGTCATGTCAAGTCTTGGCATGTTATGACATGTGTTTACATGTCATGACATAACATGGTAAGACATGACGTCAAGACATGTGGCTTGTTATGTAATGGCATGACGTGACATGTCATGACGTCATATCATGTTCTGTCATGTCCAGTCATGTTCTGAAATGTCAAATCATGTCACATCATGTCATGAAATGTCATGACATGTCATGTTCTGATATGAAATAACATAACATTGCCATGTGCTGACATGTCATTTATATCACGTCATTACATGACATAACTTGACATTTAAGAACATGATATGACATGATATGACATGACTTGTGCTTTTAAGAACATGATATGACCTGACATTCTACTACATGGTGTAACATGACATGACATGATATGAAATTGCACATGTCAAGTCATGTCACACCATTTCATATCATGTTCTAGCATGTCACGTTATGACATGACATGACATGTCAGGATATGAAATGACATGGTGTGACAAGTAGTGGAGGGAAGGTTGGTTGGTAGGTGGGTTGTGGAGGGAAGTGTGTGTTATAGGAGGGTTGTGGAGGGAAGTGTGTGTTATAGGTGGGTTGTGGAGGGAAGTGTGTGTTATAGGAGGGTTGTGGAGGGAAGTGTGTGTTATAGGTGGGTTGTGGAGGGAAGTGTGTGTTATAGGAGGGATGTGGAGGGAAGTGTGTGTTATAGGTGGGTTGTGGAGGGAAGTGTGTGTTATAGGAGGGTTGTGGAGGGAAGTGTGTGTTATAGGTGGGTTGTGGAGGGAAGTGTGTGTTATAGGTGGGTTGTGGAGGGAAGTGTGTGTTATAGGAGGGTTGTGGAGGGAAGTGTGTGTTGTGGGAGGGTTGTGGAGGGAAGTGTGTGTCATAGGTGGGTTGTGGAGGGAAGTGTGTGTTATAGGAGGGTTGTGGAGGGAAGTGTGTGTTGTGGGAGGGTTGTGGAGGGAAGTGTGTGTTGTGGGAGGGATGTGGAGGGAAGTGTGTGTTATACGTGGGTTGTGGAGGGAAGTGTGTGTTATAGGAGGGTTGTGGAGGGAAGTGTGTGTCATAGGAGGGTTGTGGAGGGAAGTGTGTGTTATAGGAGGGTTGTGGAGGGAAGTGTGTGTCATAGGTGGGTTGTGGAGGGAAGTGTGTGTTATAGGTGGGTTGTGGAGGGAAGTGTGTGTCATAGGAGGGTTGTGGAGGGAAGTGTGTGTTATAGGAGGGTTGTGGAGGGAAGTGTGTGTTATAGGTGGGTTGTGGAGGGAAGTGTGTGTTGTGGGAGGGATGTGGAGGGAAGTGTGTGTTATACGTGGGTTGTGGAGGGAAGTGTGTGTTATAGGAGGGTTGTGGAGGGAAGTGTGTGTCATAGGAGGGTTGTGGAGGGAAGTGTGTGTTATAGGAGGGTTGTGGAGGGAAGTATGTGTTATAGGAGGGTTGTGGAGGGAAGTGTGTGTTATAGGTGGGTTGTGGAGGGAAGTGTGTGTTATAGGAGGGTTGTGGAGGGAAGTGTGTGTTATAGGAGGGTTGTGGAGGGAAGTGTGTGTTATAGGAGGGTTGTGGAGGGAAGTGTGTGTTTTAGGAGGGTTGTGGAGGGAAGTATGTGTCATAGGAGGGTTGTGGAGGGAAGTGTGTGTTATAGGTGGGTTGTGGAGGGAAGTGTGTGTTATAGGTGGGTTGTGGAGGGAAGTGTGTGTTATAGGAGGGTTGTGGAGGGAAGTGTGTGTCATAGGAGGGTTGTGGAGGGAAGTGTGTGTCATAGGAGGGTTGTGGAGGGAAGTGTGTGTTATAGGTGGGTTGTGGAGGGAAGTATGGGTTATAGGAGGGTTGTGCATAATAATGTTTTTATATATTAATAATTATTTGACGTAAATTAGACTGGAGTTTAGAGTCACGTTTATTGATAAAGAAGAAAATTTTAGGTAACTAATATTTTAAAATGTGGAGGGGGGGGGTATTGACCAATTAGGGGCCAGAGATGTTTGAAATGACCAATTGGAAACCAGGGAGGATAACACTGACTAATCAGGGGATGTCATTTGTAATTTGGACAGACGCCTCAGTGCTCGGCCGATTACGGAAGTGTTAAGTCTATTTGTTTTTTGTGCGTGCTTTTTAAACTGTATTTCTAAACAAAATTACTAAGGGTGAAATTTTTACATACAGTATTAACGTGAGTGACTGTAGTGTTTAGTGTTCTATGAAAATCTGATAAATATACACGAGAAGCAATGATTTAAAAGGATTAAATGGCAGGAGCGTAACGGTCAAGTCCGGGATTTAAACTCCGCGGAAAACGAGAACTTCACACTTGAGCCTTGACGCAGGTCAGTTACTAATTAACCTACTTCGAATTAAACAGTATACTTCATATGATATGATATGATATGAATGTGGCGCGATAAAAGATTATTTCTGAAATTACGCGAAATCTTGTGAGATTACCCGAAATAAAATGTGATCCTGCACTAAACTTGCATTTAACCCGACACCGGTGATATAGTCCTACAGACTATTTAACAAGTAACGATTCTATAGACAGTGCGTATATATATATATATATATATATATATATATATATATATATATATATATATAGTCTAACGAATACTATTGCTACTACTACTAATTCGCTGTCACTCGAAATCGTGTATGACGATCATCTAGCTATGATAAAATGCTTAAGAGTTATGAAGGATGTTACCTTCGTTAGTGAGCTCTGAGGTGACTAGAGAGGCCATGTCATGGCCTGGCATTTCATTACTTGTCATGACGTGATATGACATGAAATGTCAAGTTATGACATGTCATATCATGACCTGTAATGACATGAAATAGCATGACATGATATGTCATGTCATGTCAAGTCTTGGCATGTCATGACATGTCAACATTTCATGTTATGACATGTGTTTACAGGTTATAACTTGACATGGTAAGACATGACGTCATGACATGTGACATGTTATGTAATGGCATGACGTGACATGTCATGACGTCATATTATGTTTTGTCATGTCTTGTCATGTTCTGAAATGTCAAATCATGTCACATCATGTCATGAAATGTCATGACATGTCATGTTCTGATATGAAATATCATAACTTGCCATGTGCTGTCATGTCATTTATGTCACGTCATTACATGACATGACTTGACATTTAAGAACATGATATATGATATGACATGACTTGGCATTTAAGAACATGATATAACCTGACATGTCACTACATGGTGTAACATGACTTGACATTTGAGAACATGACATGACATGATATGAAATTGCATATGTCGAGTCATGATATGTCATATCATGACATGTAATGACATGACGTAATATGACATGATATGTCATGTCATTTGAAGTCTTAACATGTCATGTCATAACATTTCATGTTATGACATGTGTTTACATGTCATGACATGACATGGTAAGATATGACGTCATGACATGTGGCATATTATGTAATGGCATGACGTGACATGTCATGAAGTCATATCATGTTCTGTCATGTCTTGTCATGTTCTGAAATGTCAAATCATGTCACATCATGTCATGAAATGTCGTGGCATGTCATGCTCTGATATGATGTAACATAACTTGCCATGTGCTCATGTCATTTATGTCACGTCATTACATGACATGACTTGACATTTAGGAACATGATATGACATGACTTGGCATTTAAGAACATGATATGATCTGACATGTCACTACATAGTGTAACATGACTTGACATTTCAGAACATGGCATGACATGAAATGAAATTGCATATGTCGAGTCATGACATGTCATATCATGACATGTAATGACATGACATGATATGTCATGTCATGTGAAGTCTTGACATGTCATGACATGACATGGTAAGACATGACGTCATGACATGTGGCATGTTATGTAATGGCATGACGTGACATGTCATGACGTCATATCATGTTCTGTCGTGTCTTGTCATGTTCTGAAATGTCAAATCATGTCACATCATGTTATGAAATGTCTGGCATGTCATGCTCTGATATGATGTAACATAACTTGCCATGTGCTGACATGTCATTTATGTCACGTCATTACATGACATGATTTGAAATTTAAGAACGTTATATGACATGATATGACATAACTTGTGCATTTAAGAACATGATATGACCTGACATTTCACTACATGGTGTAACATGACATGATATGAAATTGCATATGTCAAGTTATGTCACACCATTTCATATTATGGTCTAACATTTCACGTTATGACATGACATGATATGTCAGGATATGATATGACATGGTGTGACAAGTAGTGGAGGGAAGGTTGGTTGGTAGGTGGGTTGTGGAGGGAAGTGTGTGTTGTGGGAGGGATGTGGAGGGAAGTGTGTGTTATAGGAGGGTTGTGCATAATAATGCTTTTATATGATATTAATAATTATTTGACGTCAATATATATATATATATATATATATATATATATATATATATATATATATATATATATATATATATATATATATATATATATATATAGAGAGAGAGAGAGAGAGAGAGAGAGAGAGAGAGAGAGAGAGAGAGAGATTAGTCTAACGAATACTATTGCTACTACTACTAATTCGCTGTCACTCGAAATCGTGTATGACGATCATCTAGCTATGATAAAATGCTAAAGAGTTATGAAGGATGTTACCTTCGTTAGTGAGCTCTGAGGTGACTAGACAGACCGATACGGGACCGGCAGAGTTGTTCACAGAGCCAGCGGCGGTAGCTGAAAGCGAGAGGAAGCAAGGAGTGTTTGCACCTTAACTCTAACATAATGCTGCCACACTAGACGCATTACACCACTCTGTGTGCGCGCGCGTGCATACACAGGCAAGCATGCATTCATATATTCAAGAGAGACAGAGAGAGGAAGAAGAATGGTGACAGTCGGACAAACAATTGCTCTCGGTTAAAGGTTCCAGCTAAAAAAGATCTTATTTGCTTTTCGTCCATTTATGTTACCCAACTCTTTGCTTAGTTTAACTGAAAACAAGTATTTCTAATATTTGAAATATAATGAACAGTACTGAAAAACTCTAGCAGTTGAATTGATTTAGAACAAAAGTAACACAAACACGCACAAGAGGTGAGCCAAGACACAAAACACAAAGACATACATCTTGACCCTGACAATGTTAAGGAGGGGGAAGAGGAGAAAGCAAATGGCACGCGACCCTTGACAGCTTTTGACCTGTCTCAGGAACCAGCTGGGTCACGAGGGTCTTACAACCAGGAAATTAGTGCATGTCGGCATGTCGGAGGCTCGATTACCAAGTCTAACTGCCTTTGACACAGTGCAGGTGTAATTAATTAGGAGTAAGACAAGTTTAATGAATTAATTTTCTCTTTTTGTGCCCGACTGGTAACACTATCTCGTACATCATTGTGTTAGTGATTATTTTTCCTCATTCGTATTTAGCGTTTATTTTTAGAGTTGAGTGAAAGAGGTGTAGGGACTGGTCCACGCTTACAACATATAAGAAGATATCACGTATCGCGTAGAGATTAGATACCCTAGTTTATTTCACCTGATGAAGAAGCACCTTAAGATCTATCTAACCTAACCTAACCTAACTCCCCAAGGTAGCTTTTGGGTTTTTATATTAGGTGAAAGAATCAGGGGTGCCTAATCTTCATGTGGTCCGATATTACTAGTTAAGTGATAAGGCACTGAAATAATAACAGGGAGGCCATGTTGTAAAATGGACAATAACACTGGAATTAGGAGACCAATTACCGAGTGTTGGGGGAGATTAGTAATGTTGGAGAGTTTAGTGGGCCAAGGAGGGTGATGGTGGAGTACATATCCTCACTTAGGCGGAATTAAATCTAACAACTTAAAAATAGAGACACAGACAGACAGATAAAAGGAAAAGAACAGATAGAGAGATAAAAAGAGAATCAGAAAGAGACAGACAGACACAGACATACATACAGATAGAGAGACATAAAAAAGAACGAAAAAAAAAGAGAAAGAGAGAAAACAACAAAACTCTCCAAGACTATAAAGAGAACGAGACAAGTTTTAAGTGGACCCTCCCAGCGACCATTACGCCTGATGTTCATGTATTTCTTCCTTCATTTTTTTTTTCATGCATTTATATTTTTTCATGCCAGGCCGGTGTAATAGAGGAGGCATATTGCTTCTGCCTCTTGTATGTTTATTGGTCGAGAACACTTGTCATCCCATTAAAGGTAGGGGAGGCAAGGAGAGGAGATTGTGGGGAACTATAATATTTTTGTTTTTAATTTTGGTGTGTGTGTGTGTGTGTGTGATGCTTTTGTTTATTAACTTTTTTATTAATTTGCCTCGTAAGTTTGACGTTTCCAAACAAATATAATAATATATATCAGTAACTTTGATTTTATATAATATTTCAAACTAAAAAAAAATGTCTTTTACGTCAGTACAATCTATGCTTATTCGGAATCTTTTAACTGTTAATACAAATGATCATAATGATTTTTTCCCACTGCAAAAGTAAATGTAATAAAGTGACAAAAGTAAACGGTGTAGTAATGACGATAGTGAATCTCATTTATCAGGAAGTAAAATGATTCAAACAGAAGGTCCATACTCGCCTCAAAGGGTCTGATAATGATGATTCCCACCACGTGCATCTAATAGATTTTCATTCCAAGCAAGTGACCATATAATTTTTGTAAGGTTTAATCCATGCAAAGTATTCCAACTATTTATTTTGCAAGAGTAACGGACGTGTTGAGGTTACTCCCAAAGTGAAATAGAAGTAGAAATGAACAATGATTTACAAAGAGGCGCTGAAGATGGTTAAGAACATGGTCATCATTTCGTGCTAACTGAAGTCTGTGATATACTGATAAACAAAGGTGTACTGTAATGTTATACTGGTTGGTGTGGTGTTTCTTTTTAATTAGTGTGTCGATAAGTCTTGATATATCAGAGTTTGCGATGGAAGGACTGACTCTGGACTACAAAATGTTATTATCCTAACAGAAACGAAGACTTAGCGAACGGTGCAAAAAGAACCTGGTCGTTGAAGATCCTAAATACACAAAACAACAAGGGTCGGCTGTTGTCGCGTGTGCTTATGTCGGCCAGAAAATGTATGACGACATTTTCCTTTAATTTCTTTTACAATACCGACTATTTCATCTAAAAAGCAGCAGAAACACACACGCGTGTATGTCATTTGGCAGGAGAACGAGCTCTTACATCCAGGCTGAGTGACCTTATGTGTCTGTATGACGTCATAAACCATTATGGCTGTTGTTGTAATGTTGTATATTCAGTAGAGTCTCACGGACTGTCATGACAAAGGAATTAGAAAATAATTTCTATTTAGCAAAAACTTGAGACGCGAATATATATTTTTTGGTCAAAGGATATCGATGACTTAATACGAGACACAAGCTGTTAAAAAGCACCGGCCTCAAGGATAATACTTCACTGTGTGTCTGGAATAATGGTTCTGCTTATACAACAGCTACCTCACCCACACATACAAGTTCTTCGATGTGTTTGCACAATCTATATGTGTGTTCTGTCAACAAAGTTTATTATTTAATAACAATGACTCAGAGATTTGGTCAGTGGTGCCCTCCTCCCCTAAGGAAAAAGAAAGGAATAATATTAGCTTCTGTCTTTTTCCATCTGTGGACAGATGCCTCAGGTGTCTCCAGAATTCCCACAAGGCGCTGAACTCGTGAATCAGCACTCTTTGTGTAGACTCTACAAACAATTCTCATGGGAGGGATAATTTTTCTCTGATGAATTCACGTCAACAACACCCGAAGAAGTTATTTTACTTTGTTGGATCAACTGTTCCTTTCGTACAACACACACGGTTTATTAGTTGTGTCTCCGCGGAAATTGTGTAAAAAAAACAGATGACTGCTGCTAAAGCTTTGGGAATACTTCCCTGCTGCCCACAATGTTCTTTATTAGGTCTTGCATAGGAAAAAATCTACCACTGAATATATACTAGAAATTATATGTGTACAGAGGACAGACCCCAAGTGTGACCATTGACTAGTGCTTCCTCTCTATCTTTCAAACAGAAAAAGTTAACATGATTGTCTTCCCGGAAACAAACGATTCATTACTCTCGGACCACCTGTCACTCCTTAGTATATATCACGTCCTCTCTGGTCATAACAAATAAACTGAAGAATTTCTGACGACTTCTAAAAATGGAAGTAGTAGTTGCAGTAACACACATGTATGGTGGTTGTTGTGGCATCCTCCGTAATAACTTCATAATAAAGATATTGTTGTCAGATAAAAATATGTCCTCTGGCAGTTTGTTTGTCTCCCTAACATGGTGGCATTATCAGATGTTCTGAGATTGGTTGAAGCAAACACCTGAAAATTAACAGCGGCTGCAACAGTGCACCATATAACAATTACTTGTGTTTCCTTCTATAGCCACCAACAATACAAAACTTTCCAGTTTATATACAATTCATAAAGAAGTTCTAAGTCCCTCATCTCAAGTGAAAGTTATGTTTAACAATATACTGTAGTTTCCACATATAGGTGAAGAGAATCACAGTACAGCTGTAATGAATCTTTCAAGATGGCTGAGGCCTTAGGTAAAACCCATGTAAACAATGGCCTTGGTTGCCTCTGAGGTGTGGTGACCTGGGCTGATGCACATGTTGTGCTGCGGGGCCCCCCTTGGCTCCATTGAATATTATACAGCCGGCAGCCAGAGCACGAACACTTCATACAATTTATTTTTCGTTTTTCTCTCTCTGTCGCATATCTGAGAGCGTTTTGAACACATCTATAAATTAAATTTATTTGCTGGGTTTAGGCCCGACGATGACGTCATCATTTGCTACACTTATATCACTTCAACGTCTATCATATATTTTCAAGGTTTTTCCTGAACAAGCGCTGATCTGGTGGATACAAATGTTTCAGTAAGAACATTCTATGGTAGCGATCCTAACTTAATGCTGTAATAGAGCCGTGTTAAATCTTGAAGAATATGTGTTTGGGGTTCATGACTGGAGGTAACGAGGATACATAAAGCTGGGCCAGGTAACAGGTTTCATTATTATAAGGTGCTTCAGGTTACAAGTATGTTATCATCATAAGTTGGTGCAGGTAACAATACTCACCCGTGTTTTATTCCCATAAAATCACGCTTCTCAACTGCGAGAGTTCCCCTCCTCTACCAGAGACAGAATACATCAGTCAGATACATACATATTCAGTGTGGCAGCAGCCAGTCTTGTCTACATCACTCACCACACCGCCGCTACACTGACTGATGAACCAAACAACCCGATATTCACTTCCAGCGTCCTAGTCTCCTTGAACCTGTGTGGTGAGCCTGTCCGCACGCCTCACTCCCTCTACTGCTCGTGGCTATCTGACAAAAATATATTTCTTACTAACTGTGAGGAAAAGTTTAAAGAAAGTTTCTAGTGAAGCCATTATGTGGATGTTACGTCCAGCTGAGTGGTGGTCGTACCTTTTGGCAATATTGGGGTTGACTTTAGTACTGTTTGTGTCCCCTGTGTTGTGTGTGTGTGTGTTTCCTCATGGGTACATTCCTGTTGGGTTGTTTCTCGTGTCTCTCCTTTGTCTGCTAATCTATTTACCACCTACACATTATAACCTCTTCCCCTCTCTCCCTGTCTCTCCCTTACTAAACAAAATGAAATCTAAGGTGCGCCGAAACAGTTCCTTGGACGTGCCGTTGATTGGAAGAGTCTGGGGATGGGAGGAGGGATAGAGGTGGATAGAAAGAAGATTCTGAGTGACGGGAATAAACAAGGAACTGAGAGAATGATGAAGAAGGAGGGATAAGGGAAAAGGGAGCGGTATGAAACGGGAATTCTGAAGACAGAGAGAGAGAGAAAGAGTTTAGTTTAAAGTCCTTTGGAATGCCTTTGCACAATTACCGTTAATTGACATACCTGAAGTAGACGTTTTCAAGAAGAACTCGTTAAGTAAATGGATGAAAGAGCTGATACTGTGCGTGTGTGGATATCTGAAATTGATTTGATGGTTAGAAATAAGACGAGTTTTGACTTTGAAAATAGAGAAGGATGCAGGGAGAGGTGGGAGGGTTTGTTTGATAATGTAAAAGTTATCTACAGATAAATACAGTACACAATATGTACTACCAATACTGGATATCCGATACTAAAAAAAAATGAGAGGTATGTGTTTACAGTGCAACATCAAACTGAAAATATAAGAACATGGAACACCACACCAACTAAAAAAAAATAAAATCAGGTGAGTCCAGACAGGACTGAAAATATATAAAAGATTAATGCTAGACTGGACTGAAAGAGCCGAAAACAAAGGGTGCCACATCCCACTGAAACATTGCATCAAAACTTACTAAAGCTGAGGTGTGACGCTTTTACTGCTTCCTGAAATTGAAGTCCAGGCAGTAACGGCGCCCACTGCCTCCCACTACCATTAATATCGTAGCTGTGAAACTGTTTGAAAAATAATATGAATACATATGTGGATATACTGTATATACATATCTATGATAGCCTAACTCGAAACCAAATATAGACAGAGTTAGGTAATTGAGGTTCATGGATGTTCATATGCACATAGCTTATATTACACCAAAGTATAATGCAGTTTGTATAATGACAACCATTAATACAAGGTCACAAACCATGAACAGCGCTCCACCTAATGGCTATCAGCGGGCGGTACTATAACATGGAATTAAAGGTTAGCCATTACTTCCCTCAACAGCGTTTTTATGTTGATTTTAATTAAATTTTTTGGTCACTAGCGGGAGCGTTCATTATGGCCGTATAAATCGCCTGAACTAACTCAGACTTTAATTTAAGGTCTAATTTTCCTCATAAATTGGGCGGTAATTGTTAAATGAGATTTTTAGGCGCAATATTTTAAGATAATTTTTGTATAAAACTTAAAGATTAAGGGGTAATGTTATGTTTGCACTGGTTTGTGGCTTTGTCTCTTCCTCTCTCTCTTTCATCTACCATTACTCCAATTCTCCTATCTCCTTCTTTCCTGCTAACCCCACTTTTACTTAGTCTTCTTCCCCCCCCCCAATCTACTTCCATCTGCTATTAGCCACTGCCTCCTTTTGTGCTGCTTCTTCCATGGCAATCCAATCTCTTCTCCATTGCAATGTTAATGACCAGGAGCAAATTACGGGGGACGGCTGAAGGGAACATTTCTGTACCTTCTCTCGGGATATTTCTCGGGTCCTCGGGTTATTATCCCTTGAGTACTGTATATTGATTTGTTTTATTTTTTGGTCGGCTCAGGACTGTACGAATCGTGAAGGGGATCTCTTAGGAAATTTTATAAAATATTGTCAGAAAATGCATTACAGCTGTCTTGTATATACTTGTACATTGTAGACATATATTGTTGCTAATGTTATTATTATCATTACTCTTATCATTGTTATTTTTTTTCATTATTATAAGATTATGTGATTGTTATCATTCGCCCAAGCTTCTTGTATTCTCAGACGCGATACACTATTCAGTGAACAACAAAGGTCTGCGTCGCTATTAAGGGTTTACGTTCTTGTCGCCCAAAAAAAGTAGAGGTTCTTGCACTCACCAGGAATGATGCATTTGTTCACTGAGTTAACTACCTGACCCTTGACCTCTGAGGTATCTTGTCTACCTAACCCGTGGAAAATTCTAATATTAAGTTTAATAATTTTAAATCTGACCCTAATTTTAAATAACTAAAAAAAGAAAGGCGAAATTAACCTCCTTGCAATTACCGCCCTTGCACGACTGTGTCCTCAACAGTCCTTTCACTTCACCATAAATCATTTCCTAGCAGTAAATGCATTAAATACTAGACAGTAAGATACATTTGTCCACCATCTCTAACCTTTGGCTGCGGGAGGTTACCCTAAGCCAGAATAAAATAGCAAGTGAGCAAAACGCAGCGAAAGGGTTAAGCACTGTAGAAGTCTGTCCAGGAGATTGTAGAGCTGATCCTGCCTCAGTGGTCGATCAGAGACTGTGTGATGCGTCAATAAATCTTACTCCACCGCTGTCCGGATGATACTCCTCTTGTTTTCCTGGTAGTATAATTTTTTTTGGCTAACAATGATGGTCTTTCTTCTTGATAAAAATGAAAAACAAAACAAAAACATTTGTCATTGGATACTTTAAACCGCGCCTGGAAAAAAAAATCGCGAGTTAGAAATACCATCCACCGTCAGATCAGGAAAGACGGGAGATATACAGTAGGGTGTGTCAATTTAGGGGGTGAACTGGCTAAATTGAAAATCGAGTAATTTGGTAGCAATTTATTGTAGTCTTTAAGCATGCAAAACAATATTCTGGCATAAATTTTTTTTTATAATAAGTCCTACCTACATCAAATGGATTTTTAAATGTACATATTTGTGAATTTATAACATAACCAGCGTTTGCACACATGTTACTGTTTCAAATTTCAAATTATTATATTTTATTATCCGTAGTCTATTTGAAAGTAACCAATGCCTTCATACTCTCTTTGCTTTGGTTTCTTGTCATCAGTAGTCTGCTTGCTATTTGTGCTTTGATGTAACTTTCTCGCCTCTCGTGGCTGTAAACATGGCCCGCTGCTTCTGTGACCATTTTCACACATCTCTCCACACTTTGAGTGTGGGAAGGCCACTTCGGCACCTGCATTGGAGTCTCTTTAAGGTTTCTCAATTCTTGGCTAGTTAGACTTGTTGTCAATGGTGGCTCTAAGACTTCCAAACTCAAGTCAACCAATTCTGACAATTTGGTGGCATTGACGTTTATTGGGGGAACTTTTCTTGAATGAAACGAACAGTCTCCCAACTGGTCGTCATCTATTAGCGTTCCTCTAATCTTTAGAATGACTTCTACAGCCTCGGTTCGGAGATTGGTACATTGACTGCAAAGCATTGCTTGCAAAACTGCTTCTGATCGAGCATACCAAGCGGACCTTCTTGCCACAGGTAACACGATGTCCCTCACTACCTTCCTCTGTGTTCTTACTAGCTGCAATTGAAACAAAAGGTGATTGGGCCCATCCACCCACATAGGATTAAGTTTCACACTAAACCACTGGGGAAGATAAACTCCAATAATAAATTCAACAATTAACCTCAAATTCTTCAGCACTTTGCCCTTCAATTCGTGTTTGGAAATCCAAATCCTGCAGAAACGAAGAGCTGTAGTTAACCAACGGCTGTGACTGACAGGTCCAATCTCCAAGAGAGCCAATGACTGAGGCACTTCTCCTGATCTTATTGCTTGGGCAATACGATAAGCATAGGATTGATCTGTGCTGAGATCTTTGATGACTCCTTCAGACAACGCCGGAAGGGGAGGGCCAACTTCGACCTTTGGAAAGGTTGTATTTATTTCTAGTTGTGTTGCTTCATCCAGCATGATGCCAAGGGGACCTGACCACTTGTTGTTGCTCTTTGTAGGACCATCAAGTTCCTGGATGAGATGACGAAGAGGTAGCTCGCCTGTATGTAAATCACATACAATCCAAACAAGTCTTCTTCCTAGTTTTTTCTCTAAATGCGTCATTACACCCCCCTGCCATCCGGTGTTCACTGCAGTTGAATCTCCACCAACAGCCTGCAGTGAACTGCCAAGTCCTCTCTCCTGAACCCAACATAAAATATGATCAGCAATGACCTCTGCATGTTTCTTCCCTTCTACTTCAGTTTCGGGAGCAAAGTGAAACAAAAACCGACCACCAGGCTCAGAACAGATAGAGTAGTGTTCTTCTTTGATGAGACCTGGAAACTTTCTGTTCACTCCCTCTACTTCTAGCAAAACTTTTGTGTCATCTATTCTTCCATCAAACAAAAGACAGGAGAGCCCTCCCTCGCTTAAATCTTTTTCATGCTGATCAGATATTTCCTTCATTATTTTTTCTTGTGCTCTTCTAATTTTATTATGATCTATCACCAAAGATACATCCTCTCGGCTGATGAGGCCTGCATCTATCCATGCGGCAGTTGCAATTTCTGCAGCCTCACGAAGTCCAGCATGGTGGCGAATACTAGCTAAAGCAATGTTTGAAATATTTCTTGTGTTGTATTTCATTTTCTTTGGTAAAGGTTCAGATGGCTCTTTGGAACTATCATCTGATGTTGCTTCCTGTTCATCAGAAGAACTATCAAAGAAGTGATAAACATCTTGACACAGCTCTTCCTCTCTTTGGATGGCTTCTTCACTCTTCATTTTCTTCTTTTGTTCCCTCTCTCGGATTTGTTCTCTCTTCTTGGCATTAGCAATCTGCTTCTTTGTTTCTGAATAATCTATTGAACCCATTTGCATACTTCCTTGGCCTTCTGCCTTTGTCCTCTGTGCCTTTATAAATTCAAGCTCTAAAACAGGGATCTTCTTTTCACGAGGACAACCACAATCAATGTGGGAATTATTTTCTCTCTTACCTGAGTGAGAACAGTTGGATTCAGAACATAATTGTATGGAGCACTTGCAGGTCAAAATGTCAAACAGAGTATCAAGTGTGTGCAGAAATTCATTTTTCCTGGCCAAGTTTCCTTTACCAAGTGATGTTTCAACTGCTTTGTGCCATAATTTCGTTAGTTTTAGCTCAATAGTTCGACACTGATTAATCACAGGTGGTTTGAATAGTGCATTAGCTTTTGTCCATTGATGCAGAAGAGGGACTATCATGTCATTTATGAGTTCTTTATCTGTATAGTTCCTTCTGTCCTTTGCATTTTTTTCTCGAAGGAGTAACCCTAATCTTAGCATGTCTCTCACTGTTGGAAGTTCTGATACAGGAAGCTCCTTCCCTTTACCAACTAGCAGGCTCAAGTGGGTTGACAACTGACTTCTTGTCTTCAATTTTGACATCTTCACACTATCTGACAAATAGAAAAATATTTCAATGTTACATAATTCAATTGTTGTTTCAAAAAATATCAATTTGTTTATCAAAAATGCTGTAACAGAAATAACATAATAATTTCTTAGAACATAATGTTTTATACAATGATATAAGTAACTGCGACAATCAATATGCCCTACTTACAATAATTAAAATGTAGAATTCGTCTGGTAGAGTAGGTGCAAGTGCAATGAGAGCAAACCACCGTCTATGATATCTAGAAGGAGAGTGAGCCGGGCGCCTTATCCTCACGCTTGGTACAAGTCAAAACAACAATTAAACTGTCCCACACGGAGAGCCTGTTCATGTTCATGTTCTGACATGCATATTGTACACAAGCTATAGAACCATAAAATACTCCATAATCCATATGCTTACATGAGATTAGTTAATACCAAGTGAATAATTCTAATCAAGTCTCA
Source organism: Homarus gammarus (assembly GCA_958450375.1). Classification (NCBI taxonomy): domain Eukaryota; kingdom Metazoa; phylum Arthropoda; class Malacostraca; order Decapoda; family Nephropidae; genus Homarus; species Homarus gammarus. Next base: position 231,421 of record CAUDMG010000234.1, read on the forward strand.
TTAATTTGTTGAAATACTGATATTTGAAACTTTAGGGTATAATTGATGTAGGTGAGGGTTATTTCAATTCATTTTTGTTTGCTAATCTCAAGTTTAGACATAAAGAGGCACAATATTTTGACTACCAAATTTGATTTTTAACATGTTGACAAAATTGACACACCCTAATATACAGACTATACGTAGCCAATAAGGACTCATTACTGTACATGTTTAGTGCTTGAGTCAGTTGACTACAGTATGTGGGGGGGGGGGGGGGGATGGACTGATTTATCGCACAAGACAGTTTGGAGTGTTAATTACTGTGTTTGTGGAGCGACATTTACAACCATGGGGGAGACGCTTAATGAACCTGTTGGTGTGAGTGTGTCGTGGGAGGTGATGGCTTTGTTATGGCACCGAGGTAACGAGGCCTCAGGGACGCGGCTGTCTTCTCCGGTGTGAGGACACGTGAAGGAGGGAGTGAGAGAACATGGGGCAAGGGTATAGAGGGAGAGTGGAGTGAGACTGTGTGACAATATAAAGATAATGGAGGGAGATTTGAGGGAATATTATAAGAGTGAAGAGAGAGAGGGAGAGACTGTAGAGACGTGAGGAGAGTGAGGGAAGAGAAGAAGGACACATCTACAGTCTGGCGTATCTCTGGTCTAGGTGTTTCATCGTGTGGCTCAACAATCTCCCAGATAACTGACAAACTCTGAAACAAGTTGAATTCCTTTTCCTTTTTTTACTTTCGATGGAGAGTACCGAAAAGTGTCAGAACTAGCTGCTTTGGAGTAAGAGTTATCATCTGCTAGAATAACCTGCCAGACAACGTTGTTACAGCATCAAGTGTGAGCACATTTTAGTTTTGCTTGGCAAACACTGGAGCATGACCAGAAACATTCATGAACCTGTGTGCATTCAAAAACTGCCAGCAGTGCATAACAGAGCAATCATCGACTGTCCAAGCAGAGAGTAAACCGTCAATTGGAGACGATGGCGAAATAGTAACATGAAAAGACAATAAACTAAAACCTAAGCTCGCCCTAACTTAACCAAATCTTACCTAACCTAACCTAAACTAACCTGAAGCGAGTGTCCATTAGAATATCGGAGGAGGTCTGCTGCCTCACACTCCCAGCCTCTCTCAATAGTGAAAGCTGGGGCCTGTTTTCAGCTCTCTTCAGTTCCCAAATGAAAGTTAAACACTCCAAAAAAAACTGCTGCCTTGGAATGATTTTTGGAGTATCGTCCTTGAAGCGTTCAGTGATGTTGATAAGGGAAAGAGGATGGTGGGAAATAGATAGAGAGAGAGAGAGAGAGAGAGAGAGAGAGAGAGAGAGAGAGAGAGACTTTTATTCTAATTGTCTCTTTTTCCTTATTGCTATCTCTATTTTTCATTCTCATTCTCTCATTCCTAGGAAAGAGGAGGAGGGGGAGAGGGGGGGGGGATGGAGGGGGAGAGGGGGGGATGGAGGGGGAGAGGGGGGGGATGGAGGGAATCGAAGGGGGTAAGGAGAGAGAGAAAGAGAAGACACTACAGAAGACATAATAATTAGGTTATTTGGAACGAGGTCACGAAATTCAGGAGGGAGAGAGAGACAGACAGACAGAGACAGACAGAAAAACGGAGAGAGAGAGAGACAGAGACCGACAGAAAGACAGACATATATAGACCGACAGACAGACAGACAGACAGACAGAAATAGACACAGACAGAAACAGACAGAAATAGACAGACAGACAGAAAAACGGAGAGAGAGAGACAGAGATCGACAGAAAGACAGACAGACAGACAGAAACAGACAGACAGACAGAAATAGACAGACAGAAACAGACAGAAATAGACAGACAGACAGACAGAGAAGGGAAGTCGTCTCTCATTAGAGTTTAATGAACTATGAAGGCCGCGTTTCTTCTTTGATCTCCTGTGTGTCCAATTACTCAAACAAATGAAGAGAGGAAATCAGGTGCATCTGAATTACTGATTTGCATTTCCTACGTATTTCTTTATTTTTTATTATTGATTTCGTGTTTATCTTTTATTTTATATTTTCATTTATTATTTTGTTCTGTTTGTTCTTTGTGTTTGTTTTTATATTTTTCATTTTCTTGTTATAGAGGAATTGAAGGGGAACAAGAGGGAAGGAAAGTGAAGGAATTGATGGAGAAAGATGAAGAGAAAGAGACTGGGAGGAGAAGGAGTTGGAGGATAATCAGATAGAAGATGCTAAGTGGAGTTTAAGGAAGAGGAGGAATGGCAAGGGAAGGAAAAAGAAGGCTTAGGAGAAGTGGAATAGAAGAAGATGGGTGATGGTAAAGAGGAGAAGGGGGAAGAGGAAGACGAGGAGTAGTGGTGGGGAGGGGTGAGAGGTTCATGGTGGTGGGGAGGGGTGAGAGGTTCATGGTGGTGGGGAGGGGTGAGAGGTTCATGGTGGTGGGGAGGGGTGAGAGGTTCATGGTGGTGGGGAGGGGTGAGAGGTTCATGGTAGTGGGGAGGGGTGAGAGGTTCATGGTGGTGGGGAGGGGTGAGAGGTTCATGGTGGTGGGGAGGGGTGGGAGGTTCATGGTGGTGGGGAGGAGATCACTGGATGTGTAGTTCATTATCCAAAGTTGCTGGAATCCCTCGAGAAGTTACTACGCTTAAGAAAGTTTGTGCCTGAGGACAGATTATTCAAATCATATTTATATATATATATCTTTTGGATTTCATAACTTCACTTTCATGTGTAACTTTTCCTGACGAGAAGAAAAATATTTTCTACGCTCTGTAAGTCATGGAGGTCATATCTAACTGCGTGGTCTTCTGTTTTGGGATATGGCAAATGATATTGCCTGTCTGACTCATGTAACACAGAAACACCCAGCAATACGCCTCTAGACAGGTATATAAACTTACATTCAGATACACAAAGCCACTTACACATTCAACCCCCTCTTGCACACACACACACACACACACACACACACACATTTCCTCTGATGCCTTACATTGTCACTTTCTCTTCTTTTCTCTCCAACTACATGACTACTTCTCCCCACTTTTCCTCTTTCCCTCCTCTCTTCCTCATCAATATCGTTTTTCCTCTCCTTACCAACATTTTCCTTCCCTTCCTCACCCACATCCTTCCTCCTCCCTCCCCACCAATATCCTTCTATTCATTACTCCCCTCGACGACCATTCCTCCCCTTCCCAACACGACTCTCCTTCCTCTTTTTTATCAGGAATTTTCTCTCCCTCCTTAACACGACCCTCCCTCTCATCTCTACCAAATCTTTTCATCCTATCTTTCCATTTATTCTCTGTTTGGTTTCGTCATTCGACTTTATTCTTACAGCCAACCTTTCTTCCTCTCCTTAAATAATACAGTACTCTTCACTATCTCGTTAACCCTATTCTGTCACTGTCCGGGAAGCTGTCAAAGCGAGGTGAGGTGATCTTGTTGGGTCGTGAGGAGCGCGGGGCCGTAGACGTAGTGCAAGTATCGGTATTTTTATCAGTGGTTTATTGGAGACACCAAAAAAGTGGACATAGCTCCTCCTTCTCTTGTTACGGGTGATACTTGACACGTTTTTGTTGGGGGCTGACGCTATATAGTTTGTCCGTCTGTGTTATTCTTTGAGTAGTAGCTAGTATTTTTTTAAGAGGTAAACCACAATATATCTCTCTCTTTTCTATATATATATATATATTTTTTTTTGGACATCGATATATATCCCTGGGGGAGGGAACTGTCTATTGTGTGGAGGTTGGGCGCACTTCCGGGCTTGTCACCCGCCAACAGAGGCCCTGAGGGAGCCTGGCTACTGACGAGAGGACTTGGAGGGTAGCGACCTAGGAGCTGCCTGGGAGAGGAGGGAAAAAGGTGAAGTATGATGGACTCGTGTTAAGGTTCTCTCATGACTCATACACAGTAGTCCTACTCAGAGGTCCTAGTTGTGGCATCAAACATATACTGAAATAACAACCACTGATATCACCACGTCGCATCATAGGTATGACGTGACGTTATGGTGGCCAAGATCACTGGCTGTTTCTTGTCACTGTGTTAGATAGCGTGAAGTTTCTAGAGCGTCTCTCTTTGGCAGCCTGAAGAGATTACAAGTCGCTTCGTACACAATCCGTTTCGTGCTAGAGTCATTACGTACAGAGACCCTCATATTGTTTCATATTTTTATTCAAGACAACTGAATGCTTTCCACTCTCAGGATATGACAGACTTCAGGGCCGAGAAACTTATAAAGCTCAGAGCCTCAGGGCTTGAAACTTTTATAAATCACAGTGTTTAACAGACTTCAGGAACAAGAGGTCTGAGCACGTCAACACCAAACTCTGCTTGTTAACTAAAAGTGTCTTATCCTTGCTGGCCCTGCCACGCTGGACGTCCTCTGGGAGGCTGTGAGTTGGGGAGACGGAGTCACCAGGACGCGAGGCAGCACAAGAGGGACATCTTCAGGTGTGTTAAGAGGAGCGAGACGCTACACACCGGCTCTCATTAGTGATATTAGCGCCAGACAAGACTTAGGGGCACCTGCGCCGCCATTATTAAGGATTAGATATTTCACCTCACTGGACGTAGAGGATAATGCATCTAACTATCTCACCTAAGCTTTTGTAACAGATGGTTAAAAGAGCAACAAAACTACAGTGATACTCTACCATAATTAGAGACAAGGTGGGCGTTAGACGGATTTTTTCCCCTCTTTAACTGGAAATAAAAGAGTACATTAACTGGCTTACTTAATATATGGCAAAGAGTATTGTCTAATAGTATTCCTTTTTTAAGTACATAGAGTTTTATGAACGTGTCTTAGTGGCTGACTATTTCAGCAACCATTTTTTATTACTAACTCTTAAATACTGAGTCAAAAGTTGAAATACGAAACTATATACAAACTGAATCGGAAAATTAGAACAGATTTATAAACCTTACTCGTTGTTATTGTAGTTCTTTGTTTTTGTTGTTGATGTTGTTGTTGTTGTTGATGTTGTTGTTGTTGTTGTTGTTGTTGTTTTCTTCGGCTTAGGTGCTTCAACCATCGGAAATATTATCATCAGAACCTCTGTGGACGTAACAACATACTGACCTACACATAGACTCTGAACGCTGTGAAGTATGTCCGACAGTTATCCCACACGGTGCTTTGTTTTGATCTACACTGTAACACCTACTTGTACAGTTGCTCATATACTGTTGGCTCCATAAAAAGAGAGAGAGAGAGACAAGGAGAAGTAGATATATTAATATTGGTATCGATGATCTGTTCCGTATGTTCTCGACAACTCTCCAATTATCCAGAGATCAATTTCTATGTTGAATGAGAGAAGCGGTTCAGTGATCCAAAGAGGCATTCGAGCCTTTGTCAATACCTGTAAAAACCTACTTTAGCCTAACCTAAATATCAATTATCTCCACATTACGCGTGTAAAAGATCTTCAATCAGTCTTCCTCGCTAAGCCCTACCATCTTACTCATAATATTATCTAAAACAAATAGTTGAACAACAATAACAAAAACAACATTCAGTTGCCTTTTATTATCCAGTTGATGAACAATTTGCCTACGGAGAAACCCAACAGACTCACACAACGTTGAGAGAATATTGTACAGAAGAAAAAATATGGCAAAACTTAATACAAACATAATTCAAGACTGTACCATCAACTTCTCAAGAAAAGTTCGAGAAAATTATACAGAACTACACATAAAGCTTACGAAACTGTGGACGACTAACACAAAATTAGATTTAGATCCTACAATAAGTTGACCTTTTACTTAGAACAAACAATTATCCGAAATATCAAGTAAAACTCAATCCACAAAATGAGTATCATCTATCATTACCATAGGCTGGGTTACGTTCCTGCTACTTCCTTCAGGTTAAAGTCATTTTTTTAATCGTCAACCTTCTCCCTCGACCATTCTTCTCTTCACTTGAATATTAACTAAGAACAAACTCATCATGCCTCTAACTATATCACTATTTTTTGGCATATTAACTATACCTACAACTACTGAGCTTCAAATCTTCAAAAGTTATCTGATGTAAGAAGCTAAGGCTTATGCCTCATAACCCTGGTAGACGAAGCACGTAAATAATGGTGTTGTAACATATTATAAGACTTGTGATCGGTGCTTCATATGTGTGTGTGTGTGTGTGTGTAATCCTGTCTAAAATTACCTTCATGTATAACGGTGTGCATACTGTCATCCCATTAAGCATTGAGTTAGTTTTGCCTATTACTGATTAATATTATGTTACAGCACTTCAACAACAACCAAGGCATTAAATAAGCCTGTGTGGGTCAAGTCTAGACTCTCTCACCTACACTGAGTCACACCATTATTTATTTCCCAATAGCTTCCCCTCAACATAGTCCCACAAACTTACCTCTGTCACAGGGCCAGGTTATGACACCTAAAGATCACGGTACCAAAGATTGTGACACGATACGAGGTGACACACAGAGACACAGGGTAGCCAAGGATGTGAGACACCTCAGGGACCACTGTACCCAAGGCTACGGCACCTCTGTGTGTACCGTGTCCCCTGGAACTCATAATACTGACGAAAAAACCTTGTTGCTGCAGGTCCTCTGTGTGTGTGTGTGTGTGTGTGTGTGTGTGTGTGTGTGTGTGTGTGTGTGTGTGTTTATTTGTTTGTTATGGTAAATGGAATGATTGTAAAATAATTATAATTTTGTAAACTATAAGTTAATAGCATTATTACGGCCCGTTTCTTGCCTAACATAATTTAGGTACATCTTAAATGACAAAGAAAATTTTAATATGTACTAGCTGAATCGCCGCCCTCCGGGCGGCTCTTTCGCTAGGCCACGGTAGGACGCCACCCTCCTGGAGGCTCCACATTGTCTCACTGTAGTGCATTAAGGTGTCTGCTTTCATCTTGACTTTGTACTCGTCAGAAGGCATGTTTTCCAGGGCCTTTTTAAATGACTGTACATACGTGTTGTGCTCATGCAGCTTTTCTTGGATAGATAGGACAATGTCATGTCTGACACCTTGAATGTTGCCACACCTGATAGTAGTCTGCTTTTCATGATCTCCCGTGAAGTAGATTTGGAGGAACTTTGCCTGCTCATCTTCCAGTGGTAAAAGGGATCCTGCTTTGTGATAGACATGACCCTGGACTTTGAATGTGGGCATGTATCCGTGCTCACGAGCTACTCTGGTAGCTCCAAAGGATGTCATCTGGAAGCATGAATTGTACTTCCGTATATTTTCCAAGAAGTGTTTTGACTCTGGTGTTGTTCCCAGCATTAGGTTCTTCAATGGATGTGGTGGGTTTTTCCAAATTTGGCAGTCGTACTTTCCCATGAAAGCAGCACAGTCCAGCAGATTTTCCTCTGTACTTCTTTGCACCGCAGTATTCGCATTTCTTATCCATGTTGCCAATGACAACAGAGGGATACTTTTCATATTCTATATATAACATCATCCATCATCACTACCTATAAAACCATCCATCATCACTACATATACCACCACCCATCATCACTACAGATCGGTAAAGTAGTTTCCGAGATTCTCGTGCGGACACACAAACAAACAAACACACAGACATACTTCTTTTTTTATATATGTAGATGAACACTTATACACACACACACACACACGTATATATATATATATATATATATATATATATATATATATATATATATATATATATATATATATATATATATATATATATATATATATATATATATATTATACACACATTTCTGCCCTAAATGACTCATGTTTTCTCGTATTAATATATTTAAAAGCTTTTAATGCATTATGTTGTTGCCGGAACGCTCACCTTTGTCCCCGAATTAATAATTTTCGAGGTAACTATTATCCCTCTCATCCCTGAAGCGCCAATTGAAGTATTGTACTACAGTGGATAACAATTTCACAAGACTGATATTATTGTTTGAATTCTCGTGAGTAATATATCCATTGATACATGATATGTGGCACCTTATTGTACTTCTTACCTTTTGTTTCAACCATTACTGAGGGCCAAGCTCTTCTACCAGTAGGCTAGAGGCCCTAGAAGCTTCTTGCTCCTCCTCACAGCCAAGACTCCTCACCTCTCCAACGAAAGGAAAATTAAGCATTCTTCTCATCCAGGAGTGTGGTGCCCCCGGGCGGCGCTCTCAGCTGTCTTTCTGCTTCAGCAAGCAGAGTTATATCTGGTGTCTCCCTCAGTTGCCCATCAGCTACCACGAGTTCCAAGTTATTCCTCCTGCAGTAGACAGTGATCTTAGAGGCTTCTCTAAATGAGCACAAGACTGGTCTTACTACTGTAGGGAGGTGCCCTTAGAGTGGTTCTTAGATGCTGACGCTGACTCTGTTAACTGCCCGCGGACAGATCAATTTGACGACCGCTTGCAGACAGTACTCTAGTAACCTGACGTACTGGAGCACGGAGAGAGAGAGAGAGAGAGAGAGAGAGAGAGAGAGAGAGAGAGAGAGAGAGAGAGAGAGAGAGAGAACTATGTGTGTTGTTGTAAAGACAATTTTTGGTTATTTATATTTCCATTTTGTTTATCATCTGTATTGGGTTTCCTTTTTTTTGACTAGAGAGATACGTGAAAATTTTCGGGTTATTTTGTACACATAATAACCAAACCATCAAAGACACATATCATCAGAATATCTGTGTATGATGCGATAATGTACATGTATATGTATTTGTATGACTATGTATGAATTTGTATGTTCGTGTGCCTGTGATGCGATAGAATATTTCACCGTTTAGAATATTCACGCAGACATATTAGAGCTAAGACTTCCATGCAGTTGTAACAGCCTGCGTCACAACACCCTTAACTAAAGCATTCAGGCAAGGTGTTATCTTGAGATCCACAGATAAAGTCCACGTATACAAACACACACACACAGGTCCTGGTCGTTTGATCCAGGGCCGTTGTGTGTGTGTGTGTGTTTGTGTCCTGACTGTTTCAATGGAAGGTCTTGGTATAGTCAGAGACAGGACTTTTGTGTGGGTTTATGTTTCCTCTCTCTCACTGACGCTTTAGGTGAGGTTAGCCAGAGGTAAGGCTGTAAGACATGTCTGTATCACTCACTACACACACACACACACACACACACCAGTTGGCCTGCCACTGAAGGTTATTGCAGAGGGGAAGATGTCACATTAATTTCTTTGACTTTTGTGCCTTGTCCCCTTGGAAATATTTTGATGTTTGACACAGGAGAGAGAGAGAGAGAGAGAGAGAGAGAGAGAGAGAGAGAGAGAGAGAGAGAGAGAGAGAGAGAGAGTGTGTGTTATTCCTTCATCCTCTTCTTTCTTTCCACTTCCTTCTTCCATTATTATCCCCATATACCTCATCCCCATTCACACTTCTCCTCTTCAAAATCTTCTCTCCCATTTCCTTCTTCTCCTCGAGTATCATTTCCTTATCGGTCTGTGATCTTATTCTCTTTTCTCCCTTTTCTGTGTTCTCTCTCCCTACTCTCATCTCCATCTTCCCTGCCCATCCATTTTCCATCTCCCCCCTTAACGCCTTTTCCTTCCTTCCTTCCTTCCTTCTCTCTCTCTCTCTCTCTCTCTCTCTCTCTCTCTCTCTCTCTCTCTCTCTCTCTCTCTCTCTCTCTCGCCTTTCCTCTTCCCACCCCTGTCCCCCCCCTCTCATCCTTTCCTTCAACTTCTCATCCTTCCTTCTCTCTCTCTCTCTCTCTCTCTCTCTCTCTCTCTCTCTCTCTCTCTCTCTCTCTCTCTCTCGCCTTTCCTCCTCCCACCCCTGTCCCCCCTCTCATCCTTTCCTTCAACTTCTCATCCTTCCTTCTCTCTCTCTCTCTCTCTCTCTCTCTCTCTCTCTCTCGCCTTTCCTCCTCCCACCCCTGTCCCCCCTCTCATCCTTTCCTTCAACTTCTCATCCTTCCTTCTCTCTCTCTCTCTCTCTCTCTCTCTCTCTCTCTCTCTCTCTCTCTCTCTCTCTCTCTCTCGCCTTTCCTCCTCCCACCCCTGTCCCCCCCTCTCATCCTTTCCTTCAACTTCTCATCCTTCCTTCTCTCTCTCTCTCTCTCTCTCTCTCTCTCTCTCTCTCTCTCTCTCTCTCTCGCCTTTCCTCCTCCCACCCCTGTCCCCCCTCTCATCCTTTCCTTCAACTTCTCATCCTTCCTTCTCTCTCTCTCTCTCTCTCTCTCTCTCTCTCTCTCTCTCTCTCTCTCTCTCTCTCGCCTTTCCTCCTCCCACCCCTGTCCCCCCCTCTCATCCTTTCCTTCAACTTCTCATCCTTCCTTCTCTCTCTCTCTCTCTCTCTCTCTCTCTCTCTCTCTCTCTCTCTCTCTCTCTCTCTCTCTCTCGCCTTTCCTCCTCCCACCCCTGTCCCCCCCTCTCATCCTTTCCTTCAACTTCTCATCCTTCTCTCTCTCTCCCCTCACTCTCTTCCTATTCTCCCTATCCTCATAAGAAAAAAGTTAATTGTTTGTGTATTAGAAGATGAGACTCAGTTACGTTAATCGTCCAAGTTAAAGTGAACTCAAAGGTAGTGAAGAGTTGATGCAGTTATTTAGATATACTGTACTCCTTGGGAAGTCCTTTTCGAGGTATTCATATTGTTCTGTTGTTTTACCTTTTGATATTTTGTTTTTGTATTACATTTTCTTATCAATTATATCAGGTTTGTAACAAAAAAAATGAAAGGAAATAGTAGCTACACTGTACCTGTGTGTGTGTGTGTAATAATAATAATAATAATAATAATAATAATAATAATAATAATAATAATAATAATAATAATAATAATAATAATAATAATAATAATAATAATAATAATAATAATAATAATAATAATAATAATAATAATAATAATAATAATAATAATAATAATCATAATAATAATAATAATAATAATAATAATAATAATAATAATAATAATAATAATAATAATAATAATAATAATAATAATAATTAACGGTTTATTGAAAAAGTTTTGCAGCCCGAAGGCTGAAAACATACATTGGACAAAAATGACTTATTACATACAAAGACATGGGGTAGGTGGGTCGTCTAACAAAAGCTTTCATTACTGAAAGAAGAAGGAACAATAATTGAACATACAAATTTTTATAGTTTACAGTTGATGGCCCGGGCCTAGGCTGGTCTTGGAGACACCAGGTGGTGTGGTGTTCACGTGGTGTAGTAACTCGTCCTCGGGTGTTGATATGAAGGACCTCACGTTGTCATGGAGACACCGGGTGGTGTGGTGTTCACGTGGTGCAGTAACTCGTCCTCGGGTGTTGATATGAAGGACCTCACGTGGTCATGGAGACACTAGGTGGTGTGGTATTCACGTGGTGTAGTAACTCGTCTTCGGGTATTGATATGAAGAACCTCACGTGGTCATGGGAACACTGTGTGGTGTAGGGTGGTGTCACAGTACCTCACCCTGCTGGGCGATGTTGTGTTATCTCGTATTCAGGTGTGAAGGCGACCCACTGTTGTTCCTAGGGTGAACTGATTAGCACCTCCTGGTCAGAAGATGGTGGTCAGTTCCCAGGGGTGCTTATCTCACCGGTGGGTCATGCTCTCACTGGTACTATCTGGTGCTGAATTCACTGTTCAACACTGGTCCCACTTCTTTCCGAAACGAAATTGTAACTTTTGATTATGTTGATATCCCGGTGGTGAGGATGGGTCGGGGAGAGGGATTTGGGGAATGGGCCGAACATTGCCCAAGGGGGGCAGCTGCTCAGCAGGAGCAGCGCCTGAATAGGTCTAGACCCTTCGGTGGTCAAGGATGTAGTGTGTGTGTATGTGTGTGTGTTTGTGGAGAGAGAGAATATCAAGTGTCGGAATGTAAATATTGTGTAGTGGATTTGGAAAGTGAGGGAGAAAATGAATGAAAGTGAGAGCGAGAGAACGAGGGAGAAAAAGAGAGTAAGCGAGAGGAAGAGGAAGAAATGAGGAGAGAATAGAGAAAACAAAAAGTGAATGGAAGAGAAAAACTTTATATTTCACTCTCTCACTCCCCTATCTCATTCTCTCACTCCCTTACCCCACTCTTTCACTCCCTTACCCCACTCTCTCACTCCCTTACCTCCCTCCCTTATCTCATCTCTCATTCCCTTACCCTACCTCTTTCTCTCACTCCCTTGCCCCATTCTCTCACTCCCTTGCCCCATTCTTTCACTCCCTTGCCCCATTCTCTCACTCCCTTACCCCACTCTCTCTCTCCTCTATCTCACTCTCTCACTCCCTTACCTCCCTCCCTTATCTCATCTCTCATTCCCTTACTCTACCTCATTCTCTCACTCCCTTACCTCATTCTTTCACTCCCTTGCCCCATTCTTTCACTCCCTTGCCCCATTCTCTCACTCTCTCCTATTCACATCACTAAGAGAAACACGACAAGAGTTCTAATGGTCAAATATTTGATTTATCTAACTGATTCTAACATAAGAAAATACCTGAGTTTACAACCCTCATCTGAACACCGACCCAGGGCCGTAATTAACCTCTACACAGGTAAGAATACGAGAGTGAGACCTTGGCCAATGGGACTTAAGAGGTGAGAGAGGATAATATGTAACCAGTGAGAGAGAGAGAGAGAGAGAGAGAGAGAGAGAGAGAGAGAGAGATGAAATCAATAGTAGATTGATGAATGCAACTAGAAAGATAAATATATATATCTAGACAAGAAAATAGATACATAGACAAAAAAAAAGAGGAGAGAGAGAGATAGAGAGATAAAAACTTGTGTCCTTAAGTACAAACTATGAGGGATTAGTCTTTTTGGCCCATGAGAGCAAGTAAGGGGAGAAGGCAGTGAGAGGAGGAGAGAAAATAGAAGGAAGGGGAGAAGAGATGAAGAAGGAAGGGAGGATAGGAGGGAACTATTGAGGAATAATTAGGGAATAACGTAAACAGCTCTTCCTATTCCTCCTCACATTTCTCTTCTTCCACATCCACTTTTCACTCTCCCTCGTCTTCCTAGTCCTTCTCGTCTTTCTCCTCTAGACTAGAATATGACATTTTTCTTTCCCTCTGCTCCTTTTCCTCTTCCTCCTTCTTTTCCTCCTCCTCCTCTTCGTCCTTCCTTATGTAGGTACAGTGTCTCTCTCCCTTCACCAGTCCTGTTTCCCCTTTTTCTCCTCTTCCCCCCTATCCTCCACTTCTTACCCTTCGTCTTTCTTTTTCCTTCTATTTTTTCTTCTTTCCCTTCCTTGCACCCCCCTTAATTCCTTCACTACCTCCTCTTCCCTCCTCCATCACCACATACTTCTTCCTTTCTCCTCTTCGTCTTCCCATTCCTCTCTCCAATATTTCCACCTCTCTCTCCCTCTACTCTCCTTCCTCTTTCTTACTCTCCTTGTATATCATCACCCACCTCTTCTATCTCCCTTTTCTACCTCTCCTTGCCTTTGTCACAGCAACTACCAAGCTAGGAGGAGCCAGTACCTGGACCCCCCTCGAGGCGTCTCTTCCTTGTGTGATGCTGGCCGTCTGGGGTGTGTTAGCCTCACTATTTAATTACGGCCAGGTGGGGAACTGGAGCTTAGGGGTAAAGGTTAGAGAGAGAGAGAGAGAGAGAGAGAGAGAGAGAGAGAGAGAGAGAGAGAGAGAGAGAGAGAGAGAGAGAGAGGGCGGGGGGTGCTATAACTTCTCACTGCCACGCAGGACAGAGGTTCATATACAAAGAAATACACCATATTCATTAGCAGTATATATAGGTCAGAGTCATGTGGGTGATATCACTGTTCAATGCCACGCAGGACAGTGGTTCAAATACATTAGACGTCATATTCTAATTGAGGACTAATCAGTGTGGGGTAGCAAATTTTGGATAAACAGCAAGAATGTCCTCAAGCACCCCTGATTCAATGTAGTAATTACGAAGTTCATGATACAATAAGCCAGGTGGCCTGAAGTCTTTGACAGTGTCACATTCAATAATATAGTGTTCAAGTGTATGCTTTAAAGGTTTACCACAAAGTTTACATGCTGAGTGTTCAATAGAGAGAGAGAGAGGGCGTGGGGGGGGGGGGGGGGGGGGGTGAAAGGCCTTGTGAGGAGTTTGTTGAAGTGCCGTATTGCTGCAAACAGAAGTGCAGGTATAAAAGAACAAGTTTATACACAGTTACACTACTCAGGACTAATGTACAGTCCATGCCACTGCCAACACACCCATGCCACCACTACCAACACATCTGCCACACTCACACCACTGCCATCACACCCATCACACCCACCACACCCACGCCACCACAAACACACCCACGCCACCTTACAGATATGCTTAAGTTCCCATGATGTGGAAACAATTCAGAGGCCCTTTGTTGTGTGGGAGAGGTTCCAAGAGGGAGGGAGGAACTCAGGCGTGATTTGGGGAGGAAATAGGGGGGGGGGAGTAAGGAGGTGGAGGAAGATGGAGAGAGGAGTGGGGGGGGGGGGGTAGGGAGATGGAAGAAGCTGTATAAAAAAACCCACTATCAGACGATCTGCATAAGTCAGGCTGCCAAGAGAGTGTCACTAAAAACCGAAATTGTGGACCATATATATGTGGCAGGATTGATACACGTCTCTGAATAATGAGCCTCGATAGAGAGGGAAGTCAATTTGGTTGGCAGCGAATTTGATCGTCTTCAGTAACCCCCCTAATGAAATTCAGGTACCCATTCACATCTGGGTTGACTAAGATTGCCCCGGGAGGGAATCAGGGTCTCAGAACAGGAAGGGGGTGGTGGAGTAGGGGGTTGCTGTTTCTACTCGGCAATTGTGTATATGTTACAGTAAGATTGTAAAACCAGTAATTTCGTAAAATCCCTGAAAATTCCCTTGTGGCCGGGCCCTGGACTCGATCCCATGAAAATAATGACATACTGGTGAGCGATAACGGGCGTTACCGCTGTACCACCAACAACTTCATGGTATTTGCGGTCGGGTACAAACGCCCACGCTATGATTCTACAAAAATTGGAAGTGTTGTTTCAGAGGTTCATGATAATGTGTTCGTTGTAATGAACCGTCTTTTTAATTGGAAAAATAAAGGTTTCTTATGTTCAGAGAATAGTTTCAGTTGAAAAATAAACCTAGATCAGCGAATCAGGGATTTCGTAAATTCAAAGAGAGATCTACAATTGAAGTGTTTTCACAGTAATGAGACAGGTTCATTCAGTCCCAGGAAGCTCCAACACCTGCTTTCAGATGTTTTATGAATCAATTTCGTAAACCGCAAAAAGTCAGTTTGGTTGCAGTTGTTATCGTGTGAAATGTGACAGTGAATGTTATTGTGTCGTCGTTGATGTGGGAATATAAAGTCAAGAGGTAAGTGGTGATCAACACTGGTTGTATTTGTTGAGGTTAATGTGTTAAATATGAGGATGTGCAGTAGGCTACACGGTGGGTGAGGATGTACAGTAGTTGTGGGCTGGAGCTGACTCCACCCATAATACAACCATCAGCTAAAACTATATAACATTACTGTACCTTATTCCTCTTCACTAAAAACACTTATCAATCACTCCACGAGAACACACAAATAGTATTTTGTAAGGACTTACCTTGTACTTAGTGGAATACAGAAATAAGTTATAATTAAATGGGAAATAGACAAATTTGCTGCCGGTGTGTTACAATGCGGTGTCTCGGCTCACCCGCTGGCCGTGATAACAAAGAAAACACTAGAATGTGACTAGATCGTTGCAATAGGTCAAATTGTTTTAAATCAGATTCAAACGTTATCTTACTTATGAATGACACATCGGGTAATTAATTAATTATTGTTAACTTTTGTCTGCTGGTGGAGTGATAGAAGAAATATTGTATAGTGAAAGTTAAAAACAATTGCGTATCGAATATAAGCTATTTGACATTTGTGAATAGTTTGGAAGGGCACCTTGCATTTTTTTGTATCAACTATGGAAATTTAACTTAACCTAACGAAATGACTATACTATAAATTTTAGTTAGGTGGGCTCGGTCAGGGTACAGATTCGTCTTATGCCATAACGGGAAATTTATAAATAAACTCAGTTATTCATATGTAATTTTCTTGTTATAAACGAATATGACCTTTGTTTTCGTGGGAGGTGAATATTTATGGAAATATGACCACCTACACTATCATCAACAATGGTTAATAAAGTGGGCAGGGCTTTGAAGATGAGGGAAAATGTGGGGTTAAAAAAAGAAGAAAAAATCAAACAAACCTTTGAAAACCTGAGCTAACCCTTCCTGACAAATGAAATACCTATTATTAAAAAAAGTTTACTTTATGTAGCCGATGGCGAAAGAGAAAGTATATATAATTGTTTGTTTTTTCGCGTTTTCGGTGTTTAGGTGATGAGGGAGCCTAAAGGTGCGTAGTTTTTGTTTCTGATAAGTGGGGGTAGGATGTTTCACACCTACAAATCATAACATTTAATGGAGGTTTGGGACTAGGAAGAGCGTATAGGGAGTGGTCTTAATAGGTCTGGGTGTCTCAAGTGATACATACCTCTGGTTATTCCGGAACTAGAAAAAATTATTCTAACTCAAGTTACTGACTGACTTATAAACAAATAGAGCGCAGTAGTAATTGTTACTATCCTCATATTTTAACATTTTCAATTTATCAGATTGGTCGCTTGAGTGGTCTTTTTTTTAAGTAGATCATTGTCCGCACTACCTTCTGCTGGGCAGTAAGCAGAGGTTTTGGTTTAGTGGAGCCGGAGCCCCCCGTAGCGTATGACAGTGAATCAAGTGTTGTTTAACAAGATCCTAATATATATCTTTAATTGATGTAAGAGTGAGTGACTGATGAGTGCTACACAGGACACAGCAGCGTTTATTGATTTTACGGTGATTTTTTTTTTTTTTTATTTATTGGGCACTCCCCTACATCCTTGTGTAAGGTGAAGCACAGAAGCGTTTACAGTGCCCAACAGGGAAGCACGCTAAGTTCATGCTTGCCTTAATGTCTCATGAGTTAAGGGCGGAGAAGCCTGTAGAGTCGGGTGTGTCAATTTAGGGGGTGAACTGGCTAAATTGAAAATCGAGTAATTTGGTAGCAATTTATTGTAGTCTTTAAGCATGCAAAACAATGTTCTGGCATAAATTTTTTTTTATAATAAGTCCTACCTACATCAAATGGATTTTTAAATGTACATATTTGTGAATATATAACATAACCAGCGTTTGCACACATGTTACTGTTTCAAGTTTCAAATTATTATATTTTATTATCCGTAGTCTATTTGAAAGTAACCAATGCCTTCATACTCTCTTTGCTTTGGTTTCTTGTCATCAGTAGTCTGCTTGCTATTTGTGCTTTGATGTAACCTTCTCGCCTCTCGTGGCTGTAAACATGGCCCGCTGCTTCTGTGACCATTTTCACACATCTCTCCACACTTTGAGTGTGGGAAGGCCACTTCGGCACCTGCATTGGAGTCTCTTTAAGGTTTCTCAATTCTTGGCTAGTTAGACTTGTTGTCAATGGTGGCTCTAAGACTTCCAAACTCAAGTCAACCAATTCTGACAATTTGGTGGCATTGGCGTTTATTGGGGGAACTTTTCTTGAATGAAACGAACAGTCTCCCAACTGGTCGTCATCTATTAGCGTTCCTCTAATCTTTAGAATGACTTCTACAGCCTCGGTTCGGAGATTGGTACATTGACTGCAAAGCATTGCTTGCAAAACTGCTTCTGATCGAGCATACCAAGCGGACCTTCTTGCCACAGGTAACACGATGTCCCTCACTACCTTCCTCTGTGTTCTTACTAGCTGCAATTGAAACAAAAGGTGATTGGGCCCATCCACCCACATAGGATTAAGTTTCACACTAAACCACTGGGGAAGATAAACTCCAATAATAAATTCAACAATTAACCTCAAATTCTTCAGCACTTTGCCCTTCAATTCGTGTTTGGAAATCCAAATCCTGCAGAAACGAAGAGCTGTAGTTAACCAACGGCTGTGACTGACAGGTCCAATCTCCAAGAGAGCCAATGACTGAGGCACTTCTCCTGATCTTATTGCTTGGGCAATACGATAAGCATAGGATTGATCTGTGCTGAGATCTTTGATGACTCCTTCAGACAACGCCGGAAAGGGAGGGCCAACTTCGACCTTTGGAAAGGTTGTATTTATTTCTAGTTGTGTTGCTTCATCCAGCATGATGCCAAGGGGACCTGACCACTTGTTGTTGCTCTTTGTAGGACCATCAAGTTCCTGGATGAGATGACGAAGAGGTAGCTCGCCTGTATGTAAATCACATACAATCCAAACAAGTCTTCTTCCTAGTTTTTTCTCTAAATGCGTCATTACACCCCCCTGCCATCCGGTGTTCACTGCAGTTGAATCTCCACCAACAGCCTGCAGTGAACTGCCAAGTCCTCTCTCCTGAACCCAACATAAAATATGATCAGCAATGACCTCTGCATGTTTCTTCCCTTCTACTTCAGTTTCGGGAGCAAAGTGAAACAAAAACCGACCACCAGGCTCAGAACAGACAGAGTAGTGTTCTTCTTTGATGAGACCTGGAAACTTTCTGTTCACTCCCTCTACTTCTAGCAAAACTTTTGTGTCATCTATTCTTCCATCAAACAAAAGACAGGAGAGCCCTCCCTCGCTTAAATCTTTTTCATGCTGATCAGATATTTCCTTCATTATTTTTTCTTGTGCTCTTCTAATTTTATTATGATCTATCACCAAAGATACATCCTCTCGGCTGATGAGGCCTGCATCTATCCAAGCGGCAGTTGCAATTTCTGCAGCCTCACGAAGTCCAGCATGGTGGCGAATACGAGCTAAAGCAATGTTTGAAATATTTCTTGTGTTGTATTTCATTTTCTTTGGTAAAGGTTCAGATGGCTCTTTGGAACTATCATCTGATGTTGCTTCCTGTTCATCAGAAGAACTATCAAAGAAGTGATAAACATCTTGACACAGCTCTTCCTCTCTTTGGATGGCTTCTTCACTCTTCATTTTCTTCTTTTGTTCCCTCTCTCGGATTTGTTCTCTCTTCTTGGCATTAGCAATCTGCTTCTTTGTTTCTGAATAATCTATTGAACCCATTTGCATACTTCCTTGGCCTTCTGCCTTTGTCCTCTGTGCCTTTATAAATTCAAGCTCTAAAACAGGGATCTTCTTTTCACGAGGACAACCCCAATCAATGTGGGAATTATTTTCTCTCTTACCTGAGTGAGAACAGTTGGATTCAGAACATAATTGTATGGAGCACTTGCAGGTCAAAATGTCAAACAGAGTATCAAGTGTGTGCAGAAATTCATTTTTCCTGGCCAAGTTTCCTTTACCAAGTGATGTTTCAACTGCTTTGTGCCATAATTTCGTTAGTTTTAGCTCAATAGTTCGACACTGATTAATCACAGGTGGTTTGAATAGTGCATTAGCTTTTGTCCATTGATGCAGAAGAGGGACTATCATGTCATTTATGAGTTCTTTATCTGTATAGTTCCTTCTGTCCTTTGCATTTTTTTCTCGAAGGAGTAACCCTAATCTTAGCATGTCTCTCACTGTTGGAAGTTCTGATACAGGAAGCTCCTTCCCTTTACCAACTAGCAGGCTCAAGTGGGTTGACAACTGACTTCTTGTCTTCAATTTTGACATCTTCACACTATCTGACAAATAGAAAAATATTTCAATGTTTCATAATTCAATTGTTGTTTCAAAAAATATCAATTTGTTTATCAAAAATGCTGTAACAGAAATAACATAATAATTTCTTAGAACATAATGTTTTATACAATGATATAAGTAACTGCGACAATCAATATGCCCTACTTACAATAATTAAAATGTAGAATTCGTCTGGTAGAGTAGGTGCAAGTGCAATGAGAGCAAACCACCGTCTATGATATCTAGAAGGAGAGTGAGCCGGGCGCCTTATCCTCACGCTTGGTACAAGTCAAAACAAGAATTAAACTGTCCCACACGGAGAGCCTGTTCATGTTCATGTTCTGACATGCATATTGTACACAAGCTATAGAACCATAAAATACTCCATAATCCATATGCTTACATGAGATTAGTTAATATCAAGTGAATAATTCTAATCAAGTCTCATTAATTTGTTGAAATACTGATATTTGAAACTTTAAGGTATAATTGATGTAGGTGAGGGTTATTTCAATTCATTTTTGTTTGCTAATCTCAAGTTTAGACATAAAGAGGCACAATATTTTGACTACCAAATTTGATTTTTAACATGTTGACAAAATTGACACACCCTACTGTAGAGTCAAGGGCGTAGAAGCCTGAAGAGTCAATGGTTTATGTCATCAAGTTATTGGAAGGTCCAACAACTTGTCCCTGAATACGAATTCGCAACTTTCGACTTACAACAGGTACCTACTTTACTGCTAGGTGAACAGGGACTAATGGGGGCTAGGAAGTGTGTCCAAACAACTTCTACCGGCCCGGGAATCGAACCCGTGACATCTCGCTTGCAAAGGCAAGAGCGGTACCACTCTACCACCAGCACCCCCTTTACGGTTAATGGCTTGTATGTGATTTTCTCCAGTTTATTCATCAACAACAACCCCAATTAATTTAGTATTTTTTTTTACTTTTGAAAAATGTATTACTAATATTAGGTTTTTCTTCTGAGAAAGATTGTGCAATGAGTTTTTTTCGAGGTATAAGGTTCATAGCTCTCATCAAGAAATGGAGATTTGAGTGGCTGGCATAAAGATTACTATATTCTACAAATAAACTGTATTTTTACGTGTGCTGACGTGGATTATATCATTCATACACAAGAATAATATTGGGCCGAGAATGGAGCCTTGAGGATCGCCATGCAAAACAGGTGAAGAGTGAGATAGCTCATTGTTATAGCAGACATTCTGCTTCTAGTTAGACAGATAAAAGGTAAACACTTGTGGGATAAGCCCCAGACGTCGTAATGTTCAACCTTTGATACTAGGATGGTATGGTCGACATTATAAAAGGCTTTTGAGAAGTCCAGGAATATTCCCACTGTCAACTGCCATCAAAGGAGTTCAAGATGTCTTATATAAAGAACAGCAGGACACTTTCATTTGACTTCCTCACTTTAAATCCAAACTGAGAATCTGTAAAGATGTTATTGTCACTGCAGAAGGAGTTTCGTCTACTACATGCCAGTTTCTCGAGTATTTTACTTAAGGCTGGGAGGACTGATATGGGGCGGTAGTTCTTAAAAAGACCTGTATCACCAGAGGAGGAACATTGGTGCTAATTAAGGAACAACAAAACTCAGGATCATTTGGTAAAAAAAAGGAAGGTCAATGAAAGTTATAATAGTGTGAGGGAGGACGGGGGTAATTTACTCGCAGGTGTTCCTTTTAAAGAAAATATCATAGAAAATAATCATAATTAAACAAATAAGAATCTTAACATGAGAAAATTGTCGTTGTAGGTTTGTCAGTGAGTTACTCTTAGGGTTCTAACTATTATGAATTTTTTATACATTGCTGTCATTTTTTTATTGAGGAGCTGTGCTGATCTTTGTTGAGGGGTGGAGTATCCACCATCTCTTGTGTTACTGTTTATAGAATTTTGGTTTAATTATCAATTAAGTTGTATATTATTCAAGTAATGAAAGCATTCATGAATATTTCAGGTATGATGGTCCCTGGCCCAGGACATGATGGGTGATGCCAAGGCTTCCTCTACCACCAGAGCACGGTGAGCACTATTGCTTTTGCTATGACATGACATGTGTTAACTAAAAACATTGTTAGTATCATGGTTGTGACTGTTAGTTAAAGCGTACAATTCTCTGTAATGGTTGAGGAGAGGGTCATTACCTTATTTATTTATTTTATTACTTATTTATTTTTTAATGGGGGGGCAGAATCATTTTTAATATGTTTGTTATAATGCATACAGTAAATGCCTATCTGATAGGAGAGAAAAAACTGTAGGAATATGAAATATATTCAGGTTTTCTTTCAGAACTTTATGATCTTGTCATCAAAACTCCCCCATCAAGGTTGAAGTATAAACCACTAATGATGGCACAACATGAACCAACTAAACCAAACTTAATGATTTTATATATCTAGTGATTTGGTTAGGTTTGGTTGGTTTCTGTCACCAATCGTCCTATCCCCACAAACGTTTCTCATTTCGTAAGAAAACTTCTAAAAGTACTACTGTAGGTTTATAACCATTATTTAATCCTCCCCCATCTAATTAGTATTTTCAGTTTAACCAATTGGGTTCAGTAGGTTACCCAAAGCTGAATAAAATTGTCCGACGGTAACCAATATAAAACAGTAAGTGTGAGACTCGCAGCAAAAGGGTTAAAACAAACACATCCTCGAGATCATTCCAAAATATAAAGCAGTATAAGTTGCGACTTTCTCCTTAACCTTTGCAGATTTCTTATATGAGAAAAACAGGATGAAAAGTTAATCTGATTTTTTTTTTTTTCAGGTAACTGAAAGTTAAAAGCTCATTGAGGGACCGTAATACACCACAACACATAACACTTAAGGTATGTCCAAGTTAGTTTTATATATCAGTCATTATTGATGGTTAACATTCTTTTTGTACTTACTCAGATGTATCGAGTGTCCGCTATCTAAGTCGCCGTTAGCTACTGTGTTTAAGATCGTAATCACACTTGCTATATAAAATCATTTGGGAAATTTTCTTGATCCAGTGATTTTCTAGATAGCGACTTGCATATATTATTAACTCAATCAACTTCCGGAACTTCGAATTCCTGTATGTCATTATTATATGATGTTTTAAATAATTTTTCATTCTAGCATCATTCATAATCTTAGAGATGATAAGTTTTCCACTGTTTCTTGTGATTACCAAAGATCGGGTCTAGATTGAATCGCAATATGCAAATGTCAATTTCCATTGCATTTTCGCAATACGGGATTAAATCTGGATCCGACCAGATCTTGGTGATCCTACCCGAAAGGCGGAGGGTGTCTCTTAGTTATCTGGTTCTTCCTTTAAGACAACCCTCCAGTTTGTAACTGACTACTTGAATGTCTTGATGGGGGGGGGGGGGGGTGAAGGCATAGAACCTGAGAGGGGCAATGATGATGACGACGATATTACCTACTCGAAGATGTGTGGCTGTGCCCTGGTATTACCAATTTGAGGGTATGTGGCTGGGTTCCTGGTATTACCCACTCGAGGGTGTGTGGCTGGGGTCCTGGTATTACCCATTTGAGGGTGTGTGGCTGGGGTCCTGGTATTACCAACTCGAGGGTGTGTGGCTGTGTCCTGGTATTACCTACTCGAGGGTGTGTGGCTGGGGTCCTGGTATTACCCACTCGAGGGTGTGTGGCTGGGGTCCTGGTATTACCCACTCCTCAAGGGTGTGTGGCTGGGGTCCTGGTATTACTCACTCGAGGGTGTGTGGCTGTGTCCTGGTATTACCCACTCCTCAAGGGTGTGTGGCTGGGGTCCTGGTATTACTCACTCAAGGGTGTGTGGCTGGGGTCCTGGTATTACTCACTCGAGGGTGTGTGGCTGTGTCCTGGTATTACCCACTCCTCAAGGGTGTGTGGCTGGGGTCCTGGTATTACTCACTCAAGGGTGTGTGGCTGGGGTCCTGGTATTACTCACTCGAGGGTGTGTGGCTGTGTCCTGGTATTACCCACTCGAGGGTGTGTGGCTGGGGTCCTGGTATTACCTACTCGAGGGTGTGTGGCTGGGGTCCTGGTATTACTCACTCGAGGGTGTGTGGCTGTGTCCTGGTATTACCCACTCGAGGGTGTGTGGCTGCTAAGTTATTTAGCGGAACGAATGGAGCGTTAATTTTTTTTTCATTATTATTATTTTTTTTACTGAGGAATGATGGTCTCTTATTAAGGTTCAACAAGTTGTGAAATATCCAATGTAGGGAATTACATATGTCTGCTGCCATATATCGGAAGTGAACGTCATGGCGGTGTTGCTACTGACAACTTTGGTCACTAGGCTAAGAACGTAGATGATTTTTTTGGTGTTGCAGCATTTACTCATAACTTTTTGGCGTTTGTTAAACTTAGGAACCAAAATGAAGAATCTTGATTAGTCAAAACACCAGAAGATCTTCAAACATGCAGTGATCCTTCATTACACAACACAATTTATCTGTTAATAAACAAGACCTCCAGCACAGCCAATACTTTCGTAACGACTACCACTACTTGAATCAATCAACTTACATAGGCAAGTAATAATAGTCACTTTTTCTAATAGTCTGAGTACTTACAACAGTAGATATGACTCGCTCTTATTCTCTCTCTCTTGCTTTCACATACTCTCTCTTTCTCCCCTTTTCATTCCTTCTCTTTCTATTTGTTTCACCCGCTCTCCCTTTTTCTTTCACTCTCCCTTTCTCTCCTATTCATTTTCTCTCTCTCTCTCTTTCATATCATCCTTTACTCTCTCTTTTTCCCGCTCTTTAGCCTGTATTCTATCTTTTTCACAGAACAATATCAACACTTCTATATCACTGAGGCACAGATTAAGGAACTAGTTCACCAAACAAGTATTTTTCTGGGTCAAAATTAATATATATTTTCCCACCAGGAGACTGCTTAATATTTTTCAATTAGAGATCACAAGAGAAATATGTGTGGATATTTTTCCCTGATAATAAAAAACTGGGTCGGTGGCGGAAATTTATGATCGACTGCATTAATTTGAGAAGCAGTGGTCGTATTTTAATTATCTTAATTTCAATTTATTTTTAATAATAAGGACAGTTTTTGCTTACTTCAACGTAAACTAAGCTGACCTGACCTAATGTAATCTGACGCTATATAACCTAACCTAACCTAACCTAACCTAACCTAACCTAACCTAATCTAACCTAACCTAACCTCGCATGAATTTGAAGGAATTCTTTAGAGTTACACATTGATACAGAAAACTTGTGTGCAATTTGGTTAGACTGCAGTTGCTTAAGTTTTTAAATAGGCAAGAAGGAAGTTAGTGAGAGTGAGTACAACAAATTTTGGGATTAGAAAAAACGAAGCCAACGTTAGGTTTTTATTATCAAGTGTACTGATTCTGAATTTGAAAACCGTTTTCCTCTATCACATCACATTTACTCGTAATATCTGTTCAAACTTCCATACGCAAAATAATATTAAATCGTAAAATAAATTGGCTTTAGCATATGAAATAGTTCAAATATCGTTACCATTCAAAACAATAAACACTGAACTATAAAACTAAAGTATGTTTATGTACCTATTTGTAATTTCGTTGTCGTTTGTGTGATGTCTCTGGCTGGTCGCGCTTCAGATTCCAGCTGAAATCAGCCAACATGGCGGGACTCCATTTTCCTTTCTACCGACTCTCTATTTTTGCTATATCCTGGTAGAGCCTCTCTCCGTGTTCGTCGCTAACATCAGCCGCGTTCTCCTGGAAAAATGACAGATGGGAATGCAGAAAATGAATTTCCAATGACATGTTACACCTAAGACGTCGATAACATTTGACCAGTTCATCCACTAAAGCAGCATAGTTTTCTTCTTTGTGCTTTCCCAGTAGACCACTGCATACACTCTTGAATGCACGCCATGCCACTAACTCACCCCCATCCATCATTAATTCAACATCTTTGTCAAGCATGAGTTGACGTATTTGAGAGCCGACAAATATGCCTTCTTTGATCTTAGCATCACTTATTTGGGGAAATTTCTCCTTGAGGTATTGGAAAGCTGGTTTTGTCATGTTTCAGTGCTTTGGCAAACTGTTTCATTAAACCCAGTTTTATGTGGAGTGGTGGCAAAATGATCTCCTTTTTTACTAGTGGTTCATTAATAACATTGTGGGATCTAGGTGTCAGTGAATCCCGTGGTGGCCATACTAAACGCACGTAGTGTTCCGATCTTGCTCAGTTATCCCATTTACATAGAAGGAACATAAATTTAGTATTGCCAGTTTGCAACCCAGTGAGAATAGCAACAACTTTCAAATCCGCACAAATGAGCCATTCATGTTTATTGTATTTTATGTGGTTTAAAATAAAAGCAAGATTTTCATATGTCTCTCTTAAGATGGCTGAGTGAGCAATCGGAATAGACGGGCATGGTGTTTCCATTGTGTAGCAGAACACCTTCAATGCTGTAGAGAAACGCGTCACTAAACAACCTCCACTGGCTAGGTTCATAGCTCAAACCAAGACCATCAAACACTCCCATATATCGTTGCAAAAACAGAGGTTGTTCTCCATTGAGAAGTATTGCTGCAAATCTGAAGAGCGTTTTCTGAATGCTGTTATCAGTGCATCTTCCTCCAGCAGATTCCATTCTTGCAGACGTGTAGGCTAGCAGTTCGCTCCGTTGTTTGGTGAGGGCTAGATCACGGACCAAATCATTGAATTCAGGCTGCGTTATGAGATGTTGTTTCTTGCCAGATTCAGGTTGCGGCTTATAGGAATCGCCATCTGATTCTGATTCTTCTGAGTTGCCAGCGTCACCGCTTGGCATTTCGGCTGGAGGCTGAGGGACGGGTATATCAGTAGAATGTCCCACAGAACACATAGCAGAACGAAGATTCGGATAGACAATAGCCTTTTTGCCCTTCCGGTTGCAGCCTGTGATAAGAAACGATAGACATCATAAACATAAGACGGTTATCACATAGTTTTGCAATACACAAGACAGCACAATACTTTGCCAAAATAAGATTTCTTTTGAGACCGTTGTAATAGGCAGAGAGCATAAAGTGTGTAAAACAAACCTGTGATATTTGTTAAACAGAAGTAGCAGTCAGTTGAATGGTCCAGCGGCTCTCTCCAAACCATTGGAACACCAAATGTTAGACCAGGACCGGTGCCTTTGAACCATCCTGAGAGTGAACTTGCGCACCTAAAACATATATGAGGTGCCCAGCGTTTGTCCTGATCACCAACTTTGCATCTGGTACAATTCATAAAATTTCTTCACGTGAGAAGGCAGTCGTCTTTTATACTGTTTCAATGTTCGTGATTCACAAATATAACAGAAGCTGTCTGGCGAATTGAAACATTCTCTAGGCATTATGGCATAGGTAATAACAATAAAACCTGCAAAATAGAAAATTCATTTAGAATATAAAAATTCTGTTCTTATTTCACTTAAAAAAAATGAGAAATTAACATTTCTTATAAGTAACATGTTCCGTGAATATTGTATTGGGATTTTATATACAGTAGGGTCTTTTACATGCAATTGGTGGGTAAGACAGAAAAATGAGCTCTATTTTTATAATCTACGCATGAAATTACTCATAAAAATGCCAATACCTTTTTTGTTTTACTTTCACTGTTGTAAAGTGAGATATAATTAGATTAAAGGAAATAGATAGATTAGGATGAGGGGTAAGGATTAGACGGAAGGGAAGCAAGTGAAGGTGAAGGGGGCAAGAACAGACAGGAAGGGAAGCAAGTGAAGGTGAAGGGGGCAAGAACAGACAGGAAGGGAAGCAAGTGAAGGTGAAGGGGGCAAGAACAGACAGGAAGGGAGCAAGTGAAGGTGAAGGGGCAAGAATTAGACAGGAAGGGAGCAAGTGAAGGTGAAGGGGCAAGAATTAGACAACAGGAAGGTGAGGATGAGGGGCGGAGGAGTGTTTAAGACAGTGTCTGGAAAAAGCTGATTCTCCCGAAGCGTAAAGCATCAAGATTCACTCAAGCAACACGCGTGATAATTGGCTTACGAAGAGAGAAAGAGAGAAAGAGAGAGAGTCCCTTGTGGAAACTCCTTTCCCTTCTTTCTCTGACTTAAAATGTTGGTGCCACTCGTGGGTGTGTGTGTGGCGACCCCCTCTCTCCTTCTGCCACTGTGAGTCCCTCTCATTACTGCACGTTGAAGAATCTTGTTTATTGCGTGGTGGTTCACTCAAGGTGCTCCTCTCTCTCTCTCTCTCTCTCTCTCTCTCTCTCTCTCTCTCTCTCTCTCTCTCTCTAGTTGTGTATTTGAATGTATAGTCCTATGTGTATGAGGACAGACTTATCCCTTCCTCTCTCTCAACGTAAAAAACATCTCTATCATGCCCTGTCTACCTCTCCCTCCCTCTCACACAAAAGAGACAAAAAATTCGTGACCTGGAAACAAAATCCCACAATACTCCGCAGGCAGCACCACGACACGACTCTCTCGCTTTCTTTCTCTAGTGAATACACGTCCTACGTAGTTAACTCATACCTTATGTAATTAACTCAGAGCTTACGTAGTTAACTCACATCCTATCGAGTTAAATTACAATGTAATTAACTTACATCCTGCGCAGCTAAGTCACACTCGGCGCAGTTAACTCACTCTTGTTCAGAAGTGCCTCACAACCATCCAGCCTTAACCACCCAAACAATCTCACCTTGATAACTCCATAACAAAGAAAAAGTCTTCTTCCTATTCAAAGCATTCTTATTCCTTAGTTTCTGATCAACCTCTTCCTCTCCCCCTCCTGTCGTTCTTCGTATCTTCATCCAAACTCTTCTCCCCTTCCTCCTCAATCCTGTCCTCAATCCTGTCCTCTTCCTCTATCTCCATCCCCCTCTCCTCCTCTATCTTCATCCATCCCTCCTACTATACTTTTCTGTCTCCATCCAACCTTCTTTCCTCGTGTCTCCAACTAACCCCTCACCCTTCTTCTTTCTCCTCCTATCTCCATATACTTCCTCTTCCCTATCTCCTTTCAGCCCCCAACCCTCTCCTCCCAAAAAAAGGAAAAATATCATATAATAATTAAATGTTCCCTCGGGGTAAAAACTCGGTTTAAGAATAATTAATAATATCACCAACATCAGAGGACTAGTAACAAGCGAGTGGGATTTTACGTAAAGACTAAACACTAAAAAAAGTTTCTCAGGAGTGTTCTTACGTTTAGAGAGGCCGGTGGAGTTTGGTGTGTCCTTAACTAAGAAGACTTTCGTGCTGAGCGTTTGTGACGAGAGAGAGAGAGAGAGAGAGAGAGAGAGAGAGAGAGAGAGAGAGAGAGAAAATATCAATGCGTCAGTAACTGCGGAAAGTGGGACACGGGCCATCGATTTGTGCTAAAAGTCAAACATGGAAGCAAATCTTGACGTGAAGGTCAACTTTAACTTGTTGACAGAGGAAATGAATTCCAGGCAGAGGTAAGAAGAGGAAGAAAAAGAAACAACATTTACTTGATCATCAACACAGCTTCTTTCACTATTATGATGCAAAATAATTTCCCGCGTGACTCGTTTAATTTCTTGCTTAATTACATTGTGTCCCAAAAAGTAAAAAAAAAGCTGAGGCTAAAGAAAAAATTAAGTCTCTTTTCAGTAACAGTAATTATGAAGTGTTCTCTATTATAAAGGAAAATTTTTAGATGACGTTATGTATTTTATATAAGGAAGTTTAACCCACAGTGTGTCCAGACAACTGAACATTAGATGACAAGAGACATTTTCCTCTTAAGCATCTCCGTTACAAAAATAAAAAATAAAACCAATTACAAGGTAGCAGTAGGTATTTTGCACAGGTATGTCTACAGTGTATCCTAAAACGTTAGTTGCACAAAGAAATTCAATTCAACGGTCAAATTTACAAATAATTTTTCATAAGCACTGTGATTTACATTGCTATTACCCCCCTCCCCCGCCCCCCCCTCAAAAAAAAGGCGACGATTATAAAGGGTCTACATAAGCTAACGGGCTGTTATCAGATGCAAATCTTGCTTGGAACAAATGTATCCCTGGTTTAGAGAGGAAAACTTAAGTCTCCGAAAGTAAAGGAAAACAGAGGAAAAGTTTATGCAAGATTGCAAGCGATAAATTAGGCATTGAAAGATTTAGTATAGATCTAAGTAAGATTTCTCAATCTATTTGAAAATCAACCGTGAGTCACAGGCCAGAGGGAGTCAATATTTGCTGTCAGAAAAGGCAATTTGGGGAAGGTGCAAGGCAAACTGGCCGCTCTCACAGAGGGGCCACGTCAGGTGCTGCTCACAGAGAGGCCAACGTCAGGTGCTGCTCACAGAGGGGTCACAGTCAGGCCCTGCTCACAGAGAGGCCACCGTTAGGTGCTGCTCACAGAGAGGCCACGGTCAGGTGCAGCTCACAGAGAGGCCACCGTTAGGTGCTGCTAACAGAGGAACCACAGCCAGGTGCTGCTTACAGTGGGGCCAAAGGTCAAGTGATGCTCACAGAGGCCACAGTCACGTACTGCTCACGGAGGGGCCACAGTCATTCTCTGCTAACCTAACTTAACCAAACCTAACCTTACTTAACCAAAACTAACCAAACTTAACCTAACCTAACCTAACCTAACCTAACCTAACCTAACCTAAACTCCTTGTGCCAGCGGATATATACACGTCTAGTGTTGGAGCATTTGCATATTCCTTAAACTAGAGCATATCTACACATTCCTTACTGAGCACATATCCACATTCTCCAAGTTTGCTCAAATTAAACACAAAATTACACCCAGATATGAAGTGATTCTAATGTATAATAATACAAACAAATAGTTATCTGTAATTCACGAGTAATAGCTACATTTTATGGTTTAACTCAGCGGCTGATCATTAACTACAGTAATGTGATGTTCATATTACAGGAAGCCACTTACACAGAGTCCACTCGTGTAAAGTAACCTAGGGTACGGTAGACCACACAATATATCTAGAATAATCAAGAGAAAGCTTTTAGTGTGACAACAGTGGAGCTAAATTGGAAACGACAGTTAGCACCAGTAACCAGATCAGTAACAAGGACGATAATTACAGCATTATACGCTTTAATGAAGCGTTTAAGAGCTCTTGATAGAGGTCAATGACCCGGGAAGAGCAAAGTGCTCCTACAGATTGGTGCTGCAAATTATATTGATGAGAAATGCTCTTCTAATTTCAGGTAATGTCTACAGATCAATATATATATATATATATATATATATATATATATATATATATATATATATATATATATATATATATATATATATATATATATATACTGTATATATATGTGTGTGTGTGTGTGTGTGTGTGTGTGTGTGTGTGTGTGTGTGTGTGTATTAACTCATGGTATCTGTCACTAATTAAAAATAATAAGACCACGTAATCAAATCTTAATTGGACCTCGGTCGCTTTTCACATGCCTCTTCAGTGCAATTATTTCTGCCTTAAATGTTTCACATCAGACGATAATTCCAGTGAAAGCGACCAGAGTTCAGGGAATAGGTTTATGCTACCCTGAATGAAATCAGAATCCATTGAAAAAACTCAAATTTTCTTGAAAGCGAACTGATTCAGTAAATTCACACTTAACCCCATGAGTCTCAACGTCAGTGATTCAGAAACAATTTACAGCGAGGGTTTGAAGGGAGAATTATTCCTGTTGTCTGGACCATCTGCAGTAGTTAGATGTAAATAATGTGTAAGGAGTTGTTAGAGAACACAGACCTCTCACGAATTAAAGCTTTAACAAACACG
This sequence comes from Homarus gammarus, assembly GCA_958450375.1. NCBI lineage: Eukaryota > Metazoa > Arthropoda > Malacostraca > Decapoda > Nephropidae > Homarus > Homarus gammarus. The sequence goes on from CAUDMG010000234.1 coordinate 262,778, forward strand.
ATCTCTTGGCAGCCTAGTCCACAGCGTCATTAATGCACCCGCAAAAAATTTCTCCAACGTAGTTACTGATGACGTCAGCCAAGCCGAAAGTTACTCGACGACTCCTCACAGAAAGATTAACTTGTTGCCTCCAAACTTTTCCAATTTTGTCTCCAAAACTGATATAAGCCCCCTTGGATACCACCTTGTGTTTTTTGAAAGGTAATTTTCTCGTGATAAGCTGACTCAAGTTTCGTCTCCAGATTCTTGTCCATGAAGACCCGGCGCGCGATTACGGAAAAGGAAAGAAACATTGAGCTTGGATTCTCAAAGGTTCATGCGTAATATATTTTTATCGTAAATGGTACAGCCAAAGAAAGAATATTAAGGTTACCCTGAGACGTTGCTTTCTCTTAAGACCTGTTAAGGGACAAGAATAGCGTGCATAGTCATTGTGAAACCGAAACTCTAAACTCAGCTCATTGTGACACCTTTTCCAGGCATATTGGGATGAAGGAAGGATATAAGATTAAAGGGTAGTGAGAGTGGTAGAAGTATGAGATAAAGGGAAGGCATGATGATGTAAGAACGGAAGACGAGGGAGGGGAGGGTAGCAAGAGACTGATTAAAGAGAAGTATCGTGAGGGAGAGGAGTAAGGGAGAGAGGTGAGGGAGAGGGGTAAGGGAGAGAGGTGAGGGAGAGGGGTAAGGGAGAGAGGTGAGGGAGAGGGGTAAGGGAGAGAGATGAGGGAGAGGGGTAAGGGAGAGAGATGAGGGAGAGGGGTAAGGGAGAGAGGTGAGGGGGAGGGGTAAGGGAGAGAGGTGAGGGAGAGGGGTAAGGGAGAGAGGTGAGGGGGAGGGGTAAGGGAGAGAGGTGAGGGAGAGGAGTAAGGGAGAGAGGTGAGGAGAGGGGTAAGGGAGAGAGGTGAGGGGGAGGGGTAAGGGAGAGAGGTGAGGGGGAGGGGTAAGGGAGAGAGGTGAGGGAGAGGGGTAAGGGAGAGAGGTGAGGGAGAGGGGTAAGGGAGAGAGATGAGGGAGTGGGGTAAGGGAGAGAGGTGAGGGAGAGGGGTAAGGGAGAGAGGTGAGGGAGAGGGGTAAGGGAGAGAGGTGAGGGAGAGGGGTAAGGGAGAGAGGTGAGGGAGAAGGGTAAGGGAGAGAGGTGAGGGAGAAGGGTAAGGGAGAGAGGTGAGGGAGAGGGGTAAAAGTAGCAAGTTGGTGTAGGTTGAGGGAGAGTGGTGGATAGATAAAAGGAAAGGGGAGAGACATGCGGATAATGGAGACCAATGGAAGGCTAGATGATGACAGTGATAAAAGAGAGAGTGGGCGGGGGTAAAGAACAGGGATAAAGTAAGACATGATAAAGGAAAGACACAGCGAAGAAGAACAGAAGGGGCGGTAGGGTTCAGTGGATGGTAAGTTGAATGACACACGGAAGATAGAACGGATATAAATGGACAGGTGAACAGAGACAGGTGTTCAGTAATTAAGGTACTGAAAAATATCGTTAACGTTATTTAAATGTTAGAGGAAGAGGATAATAGGTGTATGACTTCAGGTCCTTGTTAAGAAACTCATTTACTTGGGAATTATTAAGACGTTGGTTGGAAAGTCAAGAGTGTGTATATTGATCTTTAGTCAATTTGCCGAGAAAGAGGACCAGAATGATTCATTTTTCTTTACTTATAATTCATTGATTCTATTGTAATTCCTTCTTTCTTCCCCTTCTCCTCCTTCCCCCCCTTTCCTCCTCCCTCTCTTTCTCCTCCACTTGCTTTTCCTCCTTCTCTTCCTCTCTCTTTCCTCCCCCACCTCCTTCTCCTCCTCCTTACCCTCTTCTCTCATCACCAGGTCCTACTCTATTCACTTTTCCTCACTTCTCCTTCTAATGCTTTACTTCTGAACATCGGACCTGACTCCATCATTCACCTCAAAGTAATTTTCCCTCCCAGCTAAAACCTCTGTTCACCGTCATCCTGCAGAGGCTAGCTATCACCCGTCCAACCTATCCATCACCCAAGTAATCCATCCATCACCCATCTAACCCAGCCATCTCCACCCCGACAAATTCTCACTTTACTTTGCCATTCATTTCTCGCCCAACTACACCCTCATTCTGCTAAACCCCCCTCACCACCCCATCCTTTCCCCTCTCACCTCTTTTATCCCTTTTCATCTACGTATTCCCTCTCCTCTCTCAAACCTCACTCACCTCATCCAGTCCGTCCCTTTCTAACTTCACCTCGC